>JAQMCO010000026.1:738354-926158 GCA_028451465.1 Erethizon dorsatum | reverse complement strand
TCTCTCTGTAGTGTGTCTCTCTCCTCTGTAAAGCTTTGAAAAGGGGAGGCAAGCTGGGCTTGCCAGAGTTATTGTAGGTACACAGTGGGCAAGTGTGTCAGACAGGTTGAGTTTGCCATGTTGAACTTGCTAATAGTTCTCCTTTTGTGTGAACTGGAGTGATCATTGTCCAAATAACATCTCTTCCCTTATGGAAAAAAGTATGAAGCATTTTTATAGCTTTACATTGTGTCTTTTTGGAAAGAACCAGGTGTTTCCCCTAACACTGAAAGCCTCTTTTTAATTTTTACCTCTTCTAAGACCAATTTACCTTCCCAGGTGGGATACACTCGCTTTAGTAGTTCCTCAGAAACTGGGAAAAATTTTAGAGGCTTGAGGTGACATAGGCACCTTACTTTACCTACTAGTCTTTTGACTTCCCAACATGACTTTATACGTACAACTTTCTTGTCATTTGCACTGAATGACAGCAACTTTCCTGGAAAGAGAGTGCCCTTAGGAATTGTAAAAGATTAGTTTCTTTGTTTGTTTTTTGTTTTTCCTTTTGGTTTCACATTACAAATGACCGTATTTGATCAGTAAATCCATTTCTTTCTATATTGCTGTATGACCACGTAGCATTTGAAAGATTTCTTTTAAGTCTGTGTAAATATTTAGCCTCTTGCCTTTTCCTAATATTGCTACCTGAGTAATGGCCACAATCTCTGTTTTTTGAGATGAGGTCCCAGGGTGAGGAGGTTTGATCTCAAAGGCTTGTTGTGGGCTGACGAGAACATCACCTGCCTTTCAAAGTCTTTCTTGGACAAAGCTACTTGCATCATTGAATCATCCCTCCTGTGAATCGTGGACCATCAGGTCATTACTGTTCTGCTTCTATGCATAGCCTGTAAAATCTTCTGTTCCACAGAGTGACTACCATTTGTGCTGGTTAGCTTCAGTGAGGCAGGATTAGGAAGAGTGTACATATTTATAGTCACCTCCAGGTGCTCTAGAAGCATGTCGCAGTATTTGGTAAGCCATTCCCGTAGAAGCAAGGAACTGTTTGTCTCAGCAACTGCCATAATTTTATGTGGAGACAGAAATGTGCATAATCCCTTAATTTGTTATTTTTCTGATAGCTGTGGCTTATGTTTTAGTACTATACTTCACAGAAGCGGTAATACTGGGTATCCTTGTCTGGCTCCTGATGTTTTAAAGTATTCAGTTCACAGGTTTTTTTTCTGACAAAGTGAAGTTATTTTGAGTTCCATTTACAAATGTTACATTTTCCAGAATACCTCTCTCTTTTTGAGATTTCTTTGTTAACAAAAGAAAAAAAAAACACTTCCTCTTTCTTTCCTAATATTTCCATATTTATACCTCATCAATATTGTCTTAATTAGTTGAAAACTCCTTCTTCTTAGGTGATAGTTTATCAGGCATAACAATTTGTATCAAAATTATTGTGATATTTTGTACATTTTTTTTGTGGGTACTGATGGTCGACCTCAGGACGTGGTGTGCCATCAGGAACCTGTGCCACTGAGCAACATCACCAGCCCTTTCTTCGTATATGGGTTCCAGGGAGTCAAACTCAGGACCTTGTGCTTCCCAGGTAGGCTCTTACACTGCTGAGCTATACCACTGGGCCTATCTGTCTTTAATTTTCTATCCTAGTACACCTCTTACATTCCTAATAATGTAGGTTATTCTAAGGTCTTTCTTTTTTTTTTTTTTTAATGCCTGCACCGTGAGTCGACCGCAGGACCCTGCGTTTGCCAGGCAGGTGCCTATGACTCTGAGCTATCTCACTGGCCTTCTAAGGTCTATTTTTATTAACTTTCTTTCAGGTGTGTTTCCTAGATAAAATGTAGGACTTCTAGTTACTTTTAAATTTAAGTTAAAGAGCAAATAATTTTAATATATTGTGCCTTCAGTGTTATATGCAAGATTCATAAAAATTGTGTTGCTTCTCTGAAATTCAAATCTTGATGTTTTCCAGAAAAACCTGAGAAAACTTCTGTCATGTTTCCCACAAAATACGTTTGTGTAGGATTCTGATTTATTGCACGTGGATCTACTTGCGGAAGCTATTGTGAAAGAAATATACAATGGATTGTAATTTAATTTAATTTAGTATATGTCGCATGTTTCAATGATCAACATGGTTTGTTCTTAAAACCTCAGTGTACCTTCCTAGTTATGGGTTCTTGGCTTTTCAATTCCATTCCTTCTATCTCAAAGAACATTTAAATGTACCTGAAAGAAAGACCCTTTGATTCATCTAATTATTCTTAAATATAATCCCTATGTGTGCCCTTATGGGGATTGTTGAAAGCATAGGATATCCGTTCTTATGCAGCCATGTATTCTATGAGGTTGAATCTACTCTAGAATGTAAAATCATCATCATGGGATATGTCATAGTTGAATTTTGCAGGTTTCTAAAACATTGTTGTTCCAATGAGTATTAGATGTTTCTTTAGCTATTTCTGTACATTATAGGACAATAAAAATTGACCTAAGTTTTGAACATGACACATGTTCAACTTTGGGATAGGCATTTCCCCCCTTCAGGGCTTTGAATGAAACCCTCTTTTAGTGTTAGGTCCAGATCCTGATAGTTTTCTCTACTGATTTAAATTCTCCAGCTAAGTGTCTGAATGTTCTCCCTTGGTTCGACTTTTCAAGCAGGAAACCCAGACTAAGTGTGGTAGAAAGATGCATCTAGTTTGACTGCCCAGATTATTATTCCGCTGGACCACCAGGTTTGTTCTCAAACTAATACAAAATTCTGAGAGGAGACAGTTTGCCTTTCTTGATAGACTATTGTTTCTAAGGGGATTTTACCTTAATTTTGTAATCTTTGATTTATTACATGCATTGGGTACTCTCAAGAAAATTAGAGGTGCTTAACTTTTTAGAAATCATTTCTTGCTGAACAAATTATAACTATATGGATTGTGCTATTATTATTTCCTGTTTTAATTAAGGAAACTACAAAGTAGAGATGGAAGCATTTTTGCTTCTAAGCAATTTTATTGTATATTTGAATCATAATATTTCAGGTTAACATATCTTAAACATTTTACTATATGAGATCTAGATTCCAAAACACTTTAGAAGCCTTCCTAAACTTTTGACTCCCTAGGACTTCACTTTACAATGCATTACGCAATCTTCCCTGTGCAATGAAAGAGACATGGATGTAAATCAGAAAATCCAAAGAAGACCCGGAAAGCTGGCCAGGTTGTCTAGGGATTTTAATACATGAAGAGTTGCACTGTGGTGAAATTCTGTGCGCTTATTTATTGCTTCTCATATATGCTAAACAATGAACTAAGGTTCGCTCAAGATCAAAAGGACTCACAGCCAAACACATAAAAAGAACTACTGGGCCAGTGTGATGGCTCATGGCATAAGTGCCTGCCTGGCAATAATGAGGTCCTGAGTTCAACTCGTGGAATACTCATAAAAGAGAACAAATGGCTAGTGATACCGCTGAGTGGCATAAGTGCCTGCTGGCAAAAATGAGGTCCTGTGTTCAACTCCTGATACCCACATAAGAAAAATGCACCAAATTTCAGTCATTTCCTAGACAAAAAATGGAAAGACACCACACCCTCAGAAACTTTGGGGGAATTAACCACTCATCTATGGCCAACCAACAAAACAAAACATCACTTTAGTTTCCATGAAGTCACATAGCCAATCTTTTGCCTTCCTACTGCAGGTCATGGTTGTGATTTTCTACAACAAATGTTCAGGCAGCCAACCTTCCTATCTTTATCTCAAAGAAACAAGACAGCCTTTCAGTTCTTTAGCCCATGTAATAGCAGAAGAATCAAGCAGGAAGCTGTGCTTCAAACTCTGCTCAACAACAACTATTGCTTATAAATGCCACACTGGACTAAGTAGGATTAACCCATGCTCTGCTCTTTTCCTGCTTTCCCTGACACCCATACCATCATATCAGCCACTTCAAAGAGCAGTTAAAAACATACACTCCAAATAGCTGGGGATAGAATTTCTAAATTTAGCATCTAATGTCTCCCTTCCTTGGGGCAACAAGACCCAAACATATATTAAATAGCATTATTACGTATTACTGCTCCAAAGAAAATCACATTGATTAACAAAAGGTGTATAAAATCTGTATGCTGAACTAGAGAACAAAGGCAAAATAAATGTAAACATGTAGTAAATAAAGCTAAAAACATTTTGTTCCTGTACCATGAGACTCTACATACCAGACTGTTAAAATTAATACCTTGAAGTATACGTATAGGATAAAATCTTCACCAAAACTTTAGTGAGAGTTTTGTAGAAAATGACAGACATGCTTTAAAAATTGGAGCAGAATGGCAAAGATCTTATGTTTTTTAAGCTTTAACTCCTAAGGAAAGCTCAACCAGATGTTTAGGATCCTAAGCAAAACACTGGACATGATACAGAGAAACAATAATAGAGATGTACATTTATTAAAATTGAAAGAGCTAGGTGGGTTGGTGCATGCCTGTGATCGCAGCAAGTGGGAGGCTGAGGGAGGATCACTGCGTGTTCAGTACCTGCCTAGGCTACATAGTGAGTTCAAGCCCAGCCTGAACTACACAGTGAGACCCTGTCTCATAAAAGAGAGGGGGGAAAAAAAGAAAGAAAAATAGAAAAAGAAAAGAAAGATATGTAAGAAAAAAGAAGGAAAGGAAGATAGAAAGAAATAGAAAGCCAAAGAGAATTACTTTCTGCTGGATGAGAGCAGGTCATTGCACAGACTGATGAGACCCATAAAAATGCCAGGCTCGAAGGAATCAGAAAGTTTTCGTCTGCTTCTCCTTCATACAAATAAGGCATTAGGGGTGAATTCTGTTTTCTGTGCATGTGCTTGGTGTCTTTTTACTCTGACAGATTATGGCCACTTCCCCGGTCCTACTGTGATGGGAAATTTTAAAAACTCACAGTCTGATGCCATGCTAGGAGGCGATATGCTCACCCAGCCCACCACCTCGTTGGACCATTAGACTCAGCCTTGACTGACCACACCAACTGCACCTCACAGACGGACTGACCTACTGCACTGCCTGCACTCCCAAGCCCGTAAAACATATCCTGGTTATCAAACATATCCAAGGACTGTCTGCCCCAGATAAACTAGCTCAGTCCAGTACACACATGATTTCACCCATCTCCTTGGCCCCAAATGCCTCCTTGGACTCTCCCGCCTCGTGATATACAAGCCCTCTGACTCAGTCTGCCCAGAACAAGTTTGCCTGACAACATATATCCTAGCCTAGGTACCAAATGCTATTGGCTGCTGTACATGCTGCTTGCAAATTGTCCATAAGTTTCTCTTTCACCCTGAGCCAGGGCTGGTGATTTGGAATTGGTTCCCGCCAGCCTCCTGGTGTGATAAAGCCACTGCGTTCCAAGTGCAATGTGTCTTCCTCCAGGTTCACTTTCCTTTCCACAACACTAATCTCCTTCCTCACTGTGCTAGCTAAACAGTTTTCAAGAAGAGTTGCACCACTATAGTAAAATCAGTCTGCTAGGGATGAAGACAATATACAACCAAAGCAATGAGAACAGTGTGTCCTTATCCTAGGGACAGATGCATAGATTAGTCCTGGAATAAAATGCAATCAAAAAGATGCACACACAAGTGTGCCCAACCTAAGTTTTAAAAAGATGGAGACAGAAATTCATGAACACAGGGTAGAGCTGGAGGGTGTGGAAAACAATCAATGTCAGTGGGTTCTCAGAACTCATTGTGAGCACCTCTATCTGGGTACCACCACCAACAAAGGTAACTTTCATTACATTATCAGTAGTTCATCCTATTTTAATTTTCTTTGTCATACTTTAAATAGTATTTACCCATTATGATGTAGATCCTCCACCAAGTCCATGTTCCTATATATTTTGCTAGTTAATAAAAACTCAGAGCCTCAATAATTGAGCATGCAATCATTTCCTTAATTTTATGACAATTGTGATGTACACTAGGATGTTAATTATGTGATAAGTTGCCTTTCCCTGAATTTTGCTAAATTAAGTTTCTCCCTGCTTTTTATAATGCTTTGTCTTTAGCCCTTTTAAGCTTAAAATTACTTGTTCAGCTCATAAATCTATATAAAGATATTTAGAAATCATTCTTTGAAGTGTTACAACTCATATCCTTTCTGCTATGTGTCTCCGTAATGACTCAGATAAACATATTGAAAATATGCAAAGGAATTCTTACAGAACTCAATAAATACCCAATAGAGTTAATACGGCCATCTTTGTCACTGAGAAAATGCACCCCACAATGGCAACTTCAAGGAGGAAAGGGTGATCTGGGCTCACAGTTCATAGAAGTTTCAGTCTGTACTTGGCTACCTCCAGATCAGGATGGCATGGCAGAGGAGCATGGCGAAGAAGAAATGTGCAAGTCAAAGTGACCAGGAAGCAGATGCAGTGAAGGAAGAAGGTGAAAAGGGCAATGATCTCATGTACCACTGGCCATCCTCTTTAAAGTAGACCACCCCTCCAAACAGCAATTCAGTTATAAGTCTTCATAAACTTTCAAGAGCACCCTACACATACATCAGGCTTTAGTGTGGCGTCTACATGTAAATTGTATCCACAACAGTTCTCCTTTTAATATTTGAAGCCTCCTCCATTTTTTTGTCACCTACAGGGGCTGCTATAATCCCACCAAGAGTGAACAAGTGCTCCAATTTTTCCACATCTTCACATATTTTCCAGATTTTGGATGCATTTTGCTTGGTTTGGTTTTATAAAAACAATCTACTGAATGTGAGTTGAAGCGCTGTATAACCGTACTTTTCTGATGCATTTATCTGATTATTAGTGGTGCTAAGAATCATTTCCTGTGCTTATTTTCCATTTGCATACCACCCTTGGAGAAACCTACATTCCAGTTCTTTGGCCATTTTGAGTGGATTATTTGATTGTTTTAATTAGTACATGTTCACACTACAAAATGTTATTTCCCTTTGGTGGAGTTGGTTATTTTTAAACTGAAGCCTCCTTTATATATTCTCAACGTTAATTCTCACCAGATATGTGACATGAAAATATTTTATTCCGTTCCGTAAGTAGTTTTTTGACTTCATTGACTGTGTCCCTGATGGAAAAAAAGGTTTAAATCTTGACATAGCTCTGTTCCTCCCTTTTTGCTTTGTTATTTACCATGTTTTAATAAAAAAAATATAGGATCAGATTCAATTGTTTGAAGTTTACTTCTGCAATATTATACTTTGTATCTTAATTTAAGTCTCCTTCCTTTTAATTTTCTGATATGGAGTAATAGAAAGGTTTGAATTTGTTTCTTCATATTGTGGTAGACACTTTTCATAGTTCAAGACATCAAATTTTGAATAAACATACTTCTTTGTACACACCCACATAGCAGATGCTTCCATATATCTGATGAACTCAAATCTATATGTCATTTCTGTGTGTTTGTTATTCCACTGAAACATTCAGGTGCTCAGCCCTCTCTGATGAATGAGCCTGCACTGAAATCTATGCTATGCTAATACTATTGAAATACTGGTCTACCCCAATGCTCAACCACTCTTTGTCTTCTCTCAGAATCAGAACCAGTGGAGAATGTTTGTACTCTCAGAACTTTGACAGGCAATTCCTCATCCACAGATTTATATCAGAGCTGACTTCCATGAGAGACAAATGGAAGACAAGAGGGTTTGAGTAGGTGATCCAAGAGGTAGCCTTGAAAATTCAGCATGTCTGTAGGAAAATCACTCAACCTCCTCTATTTAGCATCACTGGTGCAAAACACATTCAATAAGGCACTCTAGAGGACTCCTTGTTTTCTGAATGATGAGTGTTGAGGGTGTTCATCTGCCACACTGAATTGTGTCAGTATTACAACTTCTGGCTTTCCATTTTCAACTTTCTAGTTCAAAATGTCTCCCTTGTAGTCTTCCCTTCTTATCATCCACATTCTTTTATCATTATTATTGTCAATGTTATTACTTTTATCATTGTTCTTTTAGTTTACAAATACATGTGTGCAGTAAAGAGGACCTACAGAATGGGAAACAGAAACTTTTGCCAGGGATTCCACAGGTGGGAGACTCCATTCTAGAATATATAATGAAACTGAAAGAAATAGACTCCCAAATTTAAAGAAAACTAATCAAAGATAACCGAGCAAAATAAACAGACAGTTCTCAGAAGACGTACAAATGGTCTCTGAATATGTGAATGAACACTCAGTGTTGCAGGCCATTATGGAAATGCAAATGACATCTTAACCTAGGAAGAATGGTCATCATCAAGAAAACAAATAACAATATATGCTGGAGAGGATGCAGGGGAAAGAAGAAAAGTTCAACACTGTCAGTGGCATTTGAAACTACTGGAACTATTAGGGAAATCAGGATGGAGAGTCCTCAAAAATAAGAACTAGAAATTCCATTTCAAACACCTAATCACCTTCCACATATTTTCCCCAGTGATTTAGAGACATCATACTACAGAGATTCATGCAAGCCTGTGTCTATACCAGCACAATTCATATTAGCTCAGTTTTGGATGTGGCCCCTGTGTCCATCATCAGATCCATAAATTAAAAAAAAAAAGGTGGTATTTACACACCATGGAGTAAGGAATAGAAAACTTAGGTCTTTTATAGGAAAATGCATGCAACTATTGACCATGTTTTCTACATCTTAGATTTCTCATGGAAGAAATACAGCTAAAACAAAGTGTTCCAAGCCAGGCATTGTTCACAAAGGTAGAAGCGAAAGAGAAGAGTTGTATTAGAAAAAGAGCACTCAAGCAGAATGCAAGGTAAAACATAGGCTCTAGCTGAAGGTATAGCAAAAGCAAAAAGCTCCACTAGACCCAAAAAGATCTGATCTATTTATGTTTTGAGATAAAATTTCTTCTGTATCTGATGATTGAAAGTACCTTTGCCAGTCCAGATAGATCTCAGGTTTAGTTAAGCCATCTGCTAACATCTTAACGCATCTCCTAACATCTTGACGTTTCTTGCATAGGTGCTCAGTCAAGCTCTCCACACTCTCAGTAACTATTTAGATTAGACTTCCTATTCATACACACAAATACTTTATGCCCTGCAAAATAACAAAATGAAGGCTATACCCACAAAGTCAAAATTCATGTATTAGCGTTTTGTGGAGTATCTGTTTTATGTTCAGATAATGTTTACTGTGAGAATAATTTTGTTACATCCTGGTAAAATGAGCAAAATGAATTACACTAAAGCTATCATAAACTAAGACGGTCTCCTAAAATATGATGAACAGAGTCATTATTCACTGATTCCACTCATATTAATCACAATAAACAATGTCAGAATTTGGATACACTACCTCCGTTTGACCCATGTAAAATTTACAGCAGCAATAGCGAACACCCCACTGACAGTAAACAATTTTCTATATTTTTTTCTGGCATTGCCCAATTATCAAGCCTTCTGTTCCCCTAGTCTAGGAAGTGCATTCATAGGTGAAAAAGAAAATACCTAATTTCAGGCATTACAAAAGCTTGATTGGTTGGTTGGTTGGTTGGTTGGTTTGAAAGACTCTGTGGAAAAGAGATTGTGGGGATCCGACCATGTAATTAGAAACCTCAGCATGGAAGGAAAGAAATGCACTTAGTCTGAATGACACATGCTAGTTGCTAGGAGACAAGTGATTGTGTGATGTCATAGGTACTCAGGTTGAGAACCTTTGTGATGGCTCAGGTCAGCTCACCGCGGGCCCACTGAAACAGTATTTGAGGCTACAGTGTTGAAAACCGTGCAGGTGAGAAGTATTACTGAGGAGAAGTTTGTTTGAAATGGCACAGATTTCCTCAAGAGTTCCAGATGCTTCTTCTGAAGATGAATCAGCTGGTTCAGAAGCTCATATTACCACTTCGTTGTGTGACCACACCTTCACTGAAGACTCAGACTTAAGGTCTATGATTGAGGAAAGAGCCTTTCAGGTTTTGTCTCGAGTATCCCTTGAGAAAAGACCAAATTATGCATCTCATATCACTGAACCAGATGAAGAGAATGACTTTCTTTCACTAAATTTTCCCAGGAAACTATGGAAATTAGTTGAAAGTGAAAAATTTAGGTCCATTTGGTGGGATGAGGCCGGAACATCAGTAGTCATTAATGAAGAACGTTTTAAAAAAGAAGTTTTGGAAAGGAAGACCCCTTTCAGAATATTTGAAACTTATAGGGTGAAAAGTTTCATTAGACAGCTTAATCTTTACGGATTCAGTAAACTGAAACGGACATTTCAAAGATCCGCTTCTCTCGCTGACTTCCTGGCAGAAGAAAATGAAGCCTCTGTTTTAAACGAGGTATGGAAAATGTTCACTTACCACTATGTAGGGCAAAGTTAACCATTTTATTTTATGTACCAGTATGCAATATGTGGGGTAAAAACATTTGAAAATTATATGAAATATTAACATTGTTTTAATTTTTCAAATCTTTTAAGGAAACTTGCAAACCACTTTATATATTAACAGTGTAGCAGTCAGTGGAAGGGTGCTCAAGCCACTGACCAGAGAAGTATTGACTGCGGCTATAAATATACTGCATATTTTCCCTCCAAGATCATTAATATCTTAGCGTGTTTCCCAGTAAGTGCATTTTAAGCAATAATCAATTGGATCCCTACATTATTTAACATCACTTTTGTTTTAAATTCAAATCTGTCATTTCCTAGTTTACTTTTGTTATTGTCTCTGGTTTCTTGGTGTAAAATGTTACTAAACCACTTCCTCCTCTGATTTTAGTTACAGTTCTATCAACATCCAAATTTTAAACGAGGATATCCACAACTCTTAATAAGAATGAAAAGGAGAGTCAGGATTAAAAATGCTTGTCCAGCATCTCTTCCATTAGTTCCTGGTTTCAGCAAGAACAATGATAGAGCAGACAACATGGACAACCCGAATTCTGCCTTAGTTGCTGAAACGAATGGAGAAAGCTTATATTCAACCTCTCCAAACTTAAATGTGCCTCTAAGAAAGATGGCGTCTACCTCCCAGAGAATTGCTACTACAACTGAGCTACTAAGACGTGATTTATCTCCACCCTCATCAACTTCAGTTAGACCATCAGAACAAGCCATAATAAATGAACGTGCTATTTCTCATCAGCTGGGTATCGGGCATATGTTCTCAAATAACAGCTACACTCAAGCAAGTGGTCCACCTGTCAACATCACTATGACAGCTACGTCTCAGTACAACATCATATCTCCTTTTCAGGACAGTTATGTTGGAGTGATGATGCAGCCTTCTGTGTTTCTCAATAGATATCCTGCTTTCTCAGCCAATGAGGCTCCCGTGTACAGTCTGATACCAACAGGCATCAAATGGTTCTCAATGCCTCTGATAACCAATGCACCTGCCACCTTGCTTTCAAGCTCAATGCATCAGCCACCTTCATTATACCAGCATCATCCTAATTACAACTGATCTACCAAAGAAGTACTAGAGTTTGCAGGATAACAGAAACAAACAAAAGGAAATATCTTCAGAAATACCTAAAACACCATTCTCTTACTTTAACAATAAAATTACGTATACACCTTGTAGCCTCAAGTTCTTTGGTACTTACTTGGTCAAGAGTGCTTGTTTTTCATGAATACAAAATCTGTATATCACTCTGATTGTGGATTAACCTGCATGTTTGGCTCAATCGGTCCTCCAAAGAATTACAGACTTTAGTTATCCCAAAAGGTGGCTGAGAACCTCTTCACACTGAATATTGGGGGCTCCTACTTCAACTTCTTTTCCTTTGTGTTCCAATTGTACTAGGCACTATGATAAAGTAGAGTGGCAGACTGGTTTACAGCAATGTTTCCCTATCCTTGTGGTTGTCTCTTATTATAGAATTAGAGAACGCCATTGGGAGCCAATATCAGGAATGTTTTACATACCCCAAACTGAAAAATATTGAAAGTAAACCATAGAAATGTGTTCCAGGTCCCCAACCAACTAATTGTCCAAGATATTTCTCCTTTCTCTTAAATATATATGAAGCAGTTGCTTATAAATTCAGAACATAATTTATGCCCAGATTTTGAAGAATGATAAGTGCATACACTTTGAAATTGAGCTAAACTTGTAGGCTTATCTGTTGTCAAGCCCTATCACCAAATTTTGGAACCTGGCCAATGAAATGCATACCACACATATGAGTTAGTATACAAGTAGATACTGTCCCTATTATCAGCTATATGCTGACAACAAAGATAACAGGCCACTTGACACAGGAAACAGAGAACAGGTATCTTTGTGAAAGCTCAGGAATGTCCACAGGAAATGGAGGTAGAGTGGACATGTTCCTTTGATAATTGGCCTGTGGTGGTGCGATGGTTCTGATGGCTGTAAAGTCCCTAGATATTAGAAAATTGCCACAAGAAAGTATAAGTAGGTTACTTACCAAAAATGGACAAAACTTGCTGTGCTGTTCATTTGCAATTGCTATGTACCTTTATGCAATTTCCTAGTTCTCTGGCCATCTTGCATGAAACTCTGTAACCATATCCCAAACAGTTGACATTATGTAACTGTAGCCAAGAGTGTTGCCTTCTATTCCAATCAGGATGTGGTTGTTTGCTTTAAATTCTGTGTGCTGTGCAGACTTGGGGCTGATCTGTTATCCCCCTGCATGGAGTGCTCAGGTCAGTCTCTGGACACCTTAATAAATGCTTATTATACTTTAAAATTGGCTACCTGGCTTTTCTGTTATGCATTTGAACCCATAACATTTAGGGGCAGATCTGGGATCCCAAATTATGGGAACAATAGAAGCCAGATCATGTAGAAACAGTAAGTTCTACTTCCCCAGGGGGACACTCTGTGAAGATGTTCCTCACCCCAAGGAACTTACTGTTTCAAAGTGAAACTAAATTTAATCTGGACACCCATTGGAATTGAGCCATCAGTATTCTTAATGGTTAAGACTGATACTGTTCAGTGGGACACCTCTCAAGAATCTTTGGAGGAGTTGGATACAAAACTATACCCAAGACTCAGCCATTACCCAAGATGGTGGTTAAGTGGCATCAAGTTTTGTCAGTCTGGTTTCCTGTTTGTTTTCTCTGTCATTTTTGTTCATTGTAATGGGTCAGTTTGCTTCTGCTTCATTGTCACCCCTGCAATGTATTCTTACCCATTTTCAGGACTTCAGGAGAGGAACTGCTGACTATGGGGATGTTGTCCAGGCTGGCAAGCTCTGAGCCTACTGTGAACTCCAATAACCATCTTTCCAAGGTGTCCACTCGCCTCTGGAAGGTTCTTTTAACCTCTTTTTGCTCCAACAGCCCTGTCAAGTCATTTTTGGGTTACCTGGCAACCTGGATCAAATTCCCTACATTCAGATTTGGATTGATTTGGTTTCTGACACCCAAATCGGTCTAGACATGCCGACCACCAAGTCAGTCCTCAATTCAGGTTGTAGCTATCACCACACCCTCAGGGCAAAAGAGGCAACCAACTCATCAAAACCCTCCCATCTTGTCTTCACTGCCTGATTCCTCCCCAGCAGTCTACCCTCAACCCCCTCCCTATCTCCCACCACCCACTGAGCCTGACTCCTCCTCAGACCCCAATGCTCCTCACATATGAACCCACCCAAACCCAAAGTGGCCGCACTTTCACTCAACCCTCACACCAACTGGCTCCTTTCCTGACTCTTCTTCCAGAATGGCTGCTCCAGTGCCCCTTCTCAAGTTGAGAGAGATCCCCTGAATTGAAGGAAATACATACCCTTTTGTATTGTATGTCCACTTCTCAACTAGTGACCTGCATAACTGGAAACAACAAAATCCTTCTTTCTCTTAAAATTCTCAAGCATTAATTTATCTTCTGAAGTCCATAATTTTCACTCATCAGCCCACCAGGGAGGACTGCCAACAATTGCTTCAGATCCTGTTCACTTCATAGGAACGTGAAGGCATCTGGGCCCTAGGACACAATCTTGTGCTATGATTGGATGGTCATCTGACTCCGATCAAGTACATACTGACCTTGTTTTTCCTTCCACTTGTCCTGCATGGGACCCAAATGATGATAGATGGAAGGAAGCTCTCAATTGATATTGCCAGACTTTTCTGGGCACTTTAAAGTTGGACACCCATAAGCCTACAAGTTTATCTAAAGTGACTGAGGTAAGTCAGAGTCCTGATGAGGCTCTGCCAGCCATCCTTAGAGCTCCTTCTAGTAGCTTACTGCACATATGCACCAATTGACCTGGAGGCACCATAAAACAGACACACCTTAAATATTGCATTTGTTACTCATTTGGCCCCAGATATTAGAAAAAAAGCTTCAAAAATTAGAGGGATTCAAGGGAAAGGCACTATATGAATTGGTTGAAATTGCTCAGAAATTATTCAGTAATCAAGAAGACACCCCAGATTTAAATAAAGGCATGGCAAAAGTTCTCATTTCTTTGGAAGTAAATCAAAAGTACTTACCCAGTAACAACAGACTTCCCAAACAAAAGGCAAGAGATCTCCACTAGGAAAAAAACAATGCACCTATTGTAAGGAAGAGGGCCAGTGGAAACATGAATGTCCAAAACTAAAAAGGACAAATCTGTTCCAAACGTCCTATCTCAGGAAACAAAGGATTGAGGGAGTCAGGGCTCTACTGGCCCCCAAGAGCCCTGGGTAACACTCAAAATGGGGGCCCAACAAGATTGAATTTCTGGTGGACAGCAGCACCACCTATTCAGAGTTCAAAAACCAATGGGCTCTTTGTCATTGATAAAGACAAATATTCAAGGGGCCACAAGAAAGAACAAAGACTATCCTTGGACAAAGCCTGAACAACTGATCTAGGAAAAGGATCAATGACTCATTGTTTCCTAGTGATTTCAGAATGTCCATAACTCCTAATTGGACAGGACCTGCTCCATAAGTTACAGGCTCAAATTTCCTTTGAAGGAAATATTTCCCAGGTCACTTTAAACAAAGGACAACCCAAGGCCCCTGCCTTTCTGTTCACCTGTCAGCTTTCTGAGGAGTACTTGCTATCTGATGAAGGTGTTATGGCAAAATCACAAGATAGATTCACTCACAGGAAGATGAGATTTGAGAAACAAATGAATTCTTTAATTAATGCCAGCCGGGGACAGCAGAAGCTGACCATGAGCTTTTGTGTCCTCCTCCTTAAATACACTTTTGGAGGTCTTACAAAGTCCTTGGTTGTTATGGAAACTGCCTTCTTTACTATATCACCTCTCTGGAATTTTTACAAAGTTTTTCTCAAAACATCAGATTAATTAACACAGGGAATGGGGGTAAGTGGTATCAGTCTGTGCTTTTACCATTTGTCTCTCCTTTTATGGTTTTATGACCTTAAGATAGTGATAAGGAAAATCTGTTTGTTTGTGATAGTACCATCCCTTTCTCCTCTTTGAAGTTTATTTTTATTTTTCTTTTTGTGGGTACCGGGGGGTCGACCTCAGGACCTCGCGTGCCAGCAGGCGCCCGTGCCGCTGAGCGATATCACTGGCCCCTTTTTTGTATGTGGGATCCGGGAGTTCAACTCGGGCCCTCGTGCTTGCCAGGCAGGCGCTTAAGCCACTGAGCCATCTCACTGGCCCTTGAAGTTTATTGCTACAGAAATGATAGTGGGACTAATGTTCAACTAAAAGTTTCTACCTATTAGTTAAATTCAGAGGTTTAAGGAACAAAATGAAAATACTCTTGCCCTAATATTCCACCCTCGAGGACATATTTTCCTCTTTAGGACATATATAGTGCTTCATGTGGCGGTGGTTCATAACCAGGCTGATTTGTAGAGATATCGGCAAATACCATCGTCTGAACCTGATTTATGCTGCTTTGAATTTTTTTTTTCTTTTACCCAGTTAATCAAACATGGTTCAAAAGTCAGGATCAGTATTATAATAACTATTGGCCCTGTGATTCCGACAATAATGGAGGCTAGTCTAGGGTTCCAATTAAGCAGTGTCTCATAACACCCCTGATTGTTGTAATATTCTTTTTCTCATTCTTTGGCCTCCTGTTCTAATTTGTCTAAGGTTTCTATGATGACCCCTGAATTATTTGCATAGAAGCAACACTCTTCTCCCACAGCTGTGCAGAGTCCCCCTTGTTTTATAAAGAGCAGGTTAATATCTCTCCTTTTTTGCAGGACCACTTCTGCCAGGAAGTTTAGCTGGTCATGTAATTGTTTAACCACATTTTGTACCCCTGCCACACTTTGTTCTATGCTGTGAGTTATTCTGTTGAGCCTCTGGAGACCCATTTCTGAGTGGGCTATTGCTCCTGCACCCATTCCAAGAGCTCCAGCTATGCTCGCCCCGACTAGCACCGAACCAATTGCCTCTCATTTATATCGTGTCTGATGGTTGGCAGGCAGACTTTGGAGCCCAGGATCTCCTTGGAGAGCTGTTACTCAGTGGAAAAAAAGGCAGGGGCCTTTTGCCTATGATCTAGACACTTAAACAGCAGGTTTTTGGGGCGTCACCTCTACCCTTGATATGTGGATAAGGATTTCTGGATCTGTTCATCCCCCATTCTTTGCAACCTCATATGGACTCTCCAACTAAGCCCCATTGCCCAGATTGGATCATAGACATCCTTGAGGATAATCCTGACGTGTAAACAAAACTGGCCCTAGTACCCAGTTTTGCAGCCTTCCCACTTCTCTCTATACATTTGGATGTATTTATCAATTTGGGCCCATCAATGGGTCAGAGGATCTGGGTCTCGTGACATTGGGGCCCTGTCAAATTGGCTCCCCCAGAGCCCTATGGTTTCACAACCCCAGTGTGGGCAGTATGCTGCCCTTTCATTGTCACAGGCTCCCCTTTTATTTGGGGAACATATATAGCCCAAAAGTTACCAGGTCCATGTTTGGACTTTGCCAATTGCCTTTTTCTGGACTTCACATGCAGGGAAGAAGTCTGTGGGCCCTTTGTCCTGCCACTAGTGGGGGTTCCAAAAATAGCACATGGGGATGACAAAGACAACAGTCTGGTGGTCACAGGGGATACGTTGTGATGCCATCACAGCCTGCTTAAGTCTAATAGAGTCAACCTGCAGGTGTTTAACTGTATAATTGCAGAAATGTTCCCCAAATCTGCCAGGGCCAATTGTTCTTATCTGTGAACCGGCTTTCCCCAGGGGTAGCAGAAGAAACAGCAGCAGAGCTGGAAGCAGGACAGTAGTAGGAGTCATGACACGGGTGCAGTTGCAGTTAGCCTCTGCTGGAGTCTTTGAGAGTGATGCAGTGAGCAGGTCCCTGGCACAGGTGGTGGTGGTGGTGGTGCTGGCTCCTCAGGGGCCCACTTTTTGACTCTCGAGTGATGAATCCATGGAGCACAACCTGAAAGTTTTAAAGGAGTGGGCATGGTTAGGATTACCTGGTGGGGTCCCTCCCACTTTGGTTGGAGAGGCTCCTCTTTTAGGCTTTAATCAGGACTTGGTCTCCTGGATTTGAAGGAGTGGACTGGCATGGGCATGGGGATCAGATGTCTCCATAACAGTCTGCTGAAGTTTCTGAAGCATCTGATGCAGAGCCTTTATCTGTAGGTGCAAGTTCAAAGTTCCCATCTCCTGTAATCTATTCAAAACAGATATCAGTGGGGGAGGCTCCCAAACATTGTCTCAAAAGGAGTTAGTCCACCTCAGTACAGTTTGCACCGCAACTGCAAGAGGGCCGCTGGGAGCACAGTAACCCAGTTAGCCCCAGTCTCTTGGCATAACTTTGCCAGGGTGGTTTTTAAAGTACAGTTTTGTCCTTTTATTTGACTTGAGCTTTGTGGCCAATGTATAGTATGGAGTTTTTATTTTAGGCCCAGCACTGCTGTAAGGCTTTTGACCATTTTACCCACAAAAGCAGATCCATTATCTGAACCTACCATTATGGGGAGCCCATACCATAG
Organism: Erethizon dorsatum; assembly: GCA_028451465.1. Lineage (NCBI taxonomy): Eukaryota > Metazoa > Chordata > Mammalia > Rodentia > Erethizontidae > Erethizon > Erethizon dorsatum. The sequence continues at coordinate 908,253 of JAQMCO010000026.1, read as the reverse complement.
AATGATCAGCTCCATCAAAGCTTTTATCACCTCTCTCGATGTTTTAGTCTAAGTGGGGAGGACTCCAGCCATCCTGAATAAGTATAAAGCAAAATGATTATGTGTCTCTTATTTCCATTGGTGGGTTTAATTTTAGTAAATTCCACTTTAACATCTTTAAATGGCACAGTTCCTTGTCTCCAGACACCTAGTCATTGTGTTGTCAGGAGACAGGGTTGTTGTGGGCTCAGTTAGTGCACCTCTCAGTCACTGAAGCACATAAAGTCCATATCTGGAAATAAAGAATTAACAGCCAAGCAACATTGCCATAGTCTTTCCCAAGCTGCTGTGGCTATGTGAGTCTTGTATTACAAAGTATCCCAGGAGGCAGAGCCTCTGCCTGGATGGTTCACTCGGAGGTGACAACCATTGCTCCCATCCTCCAAACCCCATCATTTACCATGCTGTTGTCATCCAAAAACAGGGTCAGGCCAGGGTTCTGGAGGGGAGTGTCCTGTAAATCCAGTTGGGCTGTCACCAATCTTTCTTTTTTTTTAGGACTCTGAAGGCTGTCTGGTACTCAGGACTCCATTTGAGCAAAGGGGTTGTTTCCTCCCTTTAAGGCCTCATATAGGGGTTTTGCAATGGCTGCAAAACTTGGAACCCAAAGACAGTAGTATCCAATCATTTCCCAGGAATTTTCTTAAGTTCCTTTTAGTTGCAGCCTCCTTTTAGGCCACAAAGGGCCTGGATATGTGAGGCTGACAGCACGTGTGTCCCATCTTATAACACAAACCCTAAAAACTGTACAGTCAGCATACAGATTTGAGCCTTTTAGTCAATCATCTCTATCTAATAAATAAGAAGCTTTTACCTAAATTGTCTTTCAGTAGGACATCACTGAAGATATTTTATGACATTATCTGGACTGTTTAATATCTAGGCATCTCTAAGTACTGTGGCACATATATAGCATATACATCACATAGGTTTTTGTTAAAATTATCATTTGACTGGTGACCTTATATTAGTATGAGCCTCTTATCATAAATATCTGGAGCACAAGCAAAGGCAGGTGTCTGAATCTGAAAGAAAGAAAAATGTTTCTCTATAAACAATCCCAGTTTTATATTTTAGAAGACCTGTACATCTGGAAGGTATGTATACACTTAATATGCTATGAGATTAGCAACACTGAATTGTCAGAGCCATATGAAAACTTTTGTTCCTTAATTTAGTTTTGTACCAGAACATCTTTAAGTGAGAAAACCTCATTGTCCTGTTTTAGAAAATTTAACCTGTTGATGATGACCAATGTAAACATATCACAATAATATATTTTGTCTAACAATTTATGATGACTTATGAAAACCAGATCACTTAACACATTATTTTGAACAAATAAGAAACTCTCAAATCATAATACAACAATAAACAATAAACAATAAACTAAACATGCATTACATTTATAAAACCAATTTTAACATCATTTTGGCCAGCTGGCAACTTTTGGTGGAAGCATACCAGACAAACGTTTCAAAAACCAAAAATGTAAAAGGAAAATTCATTGAGCTCAAATAAAATAGCTGTTTACAGGTTGGGCACACAGAAAAACAAAACATACAGACAAATTTAATTAAAAAATCAGAGTGCACTCATATATATATATATTGGCCAAATTAAGTTATAGTAACTCTTATAATTTTACAAATTTGTAATTACAAATAGACTAGTCAGAATTATTTGTAGGTCAATAGCAGAGATCTCTTATAAGAATTTGGAAGAAACAAAAAATAAATTCCTTCATAAAAATACAGACAACTTTCATGTTTTCCTTTTATGTAGTTTCCAGCTCAGTCATCTCTATACCCTCTGTCACATACTCAAACCTTTCTTTTACTCTCTTAGCATTCTCTCTGTAAGAATATCATTTATATAAATTTCCTTTGATATATCTTCATCAAAACTTATTTTGACCCCTTGTTCCTGAGTTGTTACAATTATGCCCAGTTTCCCACTAGCTGCAAATGCTGCAGCCATTTGTGATTTAAGAGGAGAGACCCTCTGAATGTGTAGGGAAAGAGAAAAAGCACGCTTCAGGATAAGGTTTTTGTCCCAGGTGGTTTGAGACAGGGCACCCAGCTTGTGTTTCCACTGTAGCTTACTCAGCTTACTCGATGTTTTGACAAAGCAGGTATTTATATTTCTCCTTTTAGATAGTAATTTTGATTAATCATCACTCAGGAGTTTGTAGTGCACAAGAAAAGTTTTATGAACATCAGTTTAAACTGAAAACCAAAAGTATAAGTGCCAATTAGTCAAAATTTGTGATTAGTTTTCTCCTGTAAAACTTTCCTAGATGCTTGCAGGCAGCACCAGGCTGGTGATGTCCAGGCTGGCCTTTGGGGCAGCACTCGCACTGTGTACAAACAGTTTATATATGGAAACTAATCTGGGTGCTCAGGCTTTCCAGTGACAATATTTCATACTCCATTGATTACCTGGGGACCAAGCAACCCTTTACCTAATCATCCCACATTGAATGTGGGCCGCTCAAGCTCACAGAAGTTTTGGAGCCTCCCTTCTTTATCTTAACTCTATACTCCACTTTGAACTTATCAAAATTGTTAAGCATACATTTCAAAACAGTTGACTTACTACCAACGGAACTCATTATCAATGGCTTGGGAAATACAGTAACCCACAGTTACGATTTATCTAAGCAAGTCCTGTCCCCTCCACACAATCTGAAATGCTAACAAAATTTTGAGACTAACAAATGTTCTCCCGCCAGCAGGTTGAATTCCTTTGGTAACAGTGACTTGGAAGCGCAGGCGCAGAGGGGTGGGTATGGACGCAACACAAGGGAGCACGCATACACACACAAAAACAGACAATCCTGGGAACAATAAACACACCGCTCCCAACCTCAAATTTAGAACAGATTCAGAGGACGACCTCTGACAGATGGCAAAACACTGTGGCCAGTGGCCTAGCTCTCACAGGTTTAAACAGAGCAGATGCTAGCACAGAACACATACCTGGATGAGCCTTGGGCAAATTGCCAAACCAGAAACCAAATTACAAGGGCGCTTACCTTGGTCGGAGGTGGGAATTCAGTTGTCTCTGTCTTGTAGCCTTGTGTCCTGCCTTGCAGCTGATCTAGGGGGGCCAGCTGAAGATCAGCTTTTGGCACCTTGGCCACCCACGGGTTAGCTGCCAGGCAAGGAGGCACCGAGGCACCCTCAAATGAGGATCTCCCTGTGAGGATCTCGCTAGGGCCTCCAAAATGTTATGGCAAAATCACAAGATAGATTCACTCACAGGAAGATGAGATTTGAGAAACAAATAAATTCTTTGATTGATGCCGGCCAGGGACAGCAGAAGCTGACCCCAAGCTTTTGTGTCCTCCTTAAATACACTTTTGGAGGTCTTACAAAGTCCTTGGTTGTTATGGAAACTGCATTCTTTACTATATCACCTCTCTGGAATTTTTACAAGGTTTTTCTCAAAACATCAGGTTAATTAACACAGGGAATGGGGGTAAGTGCTATCAGTCCGTGCTAAAACCATTTGTCTCTCCTTTTATGGTTTTATGACCTTAAGATAGTGATAAGGAAAACCTGTTTGTTTGTGACAGTACCATCTGTTTCTCCTCTTTGAAGTTTATTGCTACAGAAAGGGTAGTGGGACTAATGTTCAACTAAAAGTTTCTACCTATTAGTTAAATTCAGAGGTTTAAGGAACAAAATGAAAATACTCTTGCCATAGTAAAGGGATTAATACAGAGGAACTACCTAAACAGTTGTTAAAAACCTGGCAAAAACTAATTCCAGGGGTATGGGCAGAAACAAATCTCCCCAGCCTTGCATTCAACCAGCCACCCATTGTGGTTACTCTTAACCTGAATGCCTACCCTCTCGATGTCCATCAGTACCCTCTTAGCCTCCAGGCCTGAAAAGGCATCACAATGCACACTCAAAGACAATGACTCAAATATTTTGGTCCCTGATAAGTCTCCTTGGAGCACTCCCTTGTTGCCTGTCCAGAAGCCAGAAACCACAGATTATCTACCAGTCCAGGATCTAGGAGAGGTAAATAAAAGAGTAGAGATGATACATCCCATGGTTCTTAATCCCTACACCTTGCTCAGTCATCTACCACCAGATCACATCTTTCACTCTGTCCTTGAACTCAAGGATGGCCTTCTTCTCTTTACCTCTGGCTCTGATAAGTCAACCTTTGTTTGCTTTTGAATGGACACAGCACAAAACAGGAGAAATGGCCCAATTAACCTGGACCCACCTCCCACAAAGATTGAACAATGCCCCCACTTTATTTGAAGAGACTTTAAATAATTACAGAAATTCCATATGGCACATCCTCACACGATGGTCCTCCAATATGTTGTTGATGTATTAGTGGTTACAAAAATGTTCGAGACATGCGCAGAGGTCACTAAAGATTCATTAATGGAATGAGACAGAATGGGCTATTGGGCCTCCATCAAGAAGGCCCAGCTGTGTGCCCATCATGTCACCTACCTCAGCTATGTTTGAGGCTGGGAGATGAACTCTGTCACACAAAAATGTTGAAGCCATTCTAAGGATTCCCACTCCCAAGACGAAATGTCAATTCAGAGAATTCCTTGGGGCATTTAGTAATTGTAGGCTGTGGATCCTTGGATTTGCTGAGCTGGCCCAACCCCTTTATGCCTCCATGGGAGGAGATCAAACTGAGGGGCTAAACTGGACTAAACTAGAAGAACAAGCCTTTCAAAAACTAAAAGAAGTCCTATCCTCAGCCCCCACCTTAGCTTTACCATATCTGACCAAGCCTTCTCTGTTATATGTGGCTGAGACCTGAGGGATTACAAAAGGTGTAATGGCTCAATATCTGGGCCCTTGGAAGCAACCTGTGTCCTACCTCTCCAAGCTGATAGGCCCTATGGCTGCTGGATGGCAAGTGTGTCTGACAGCCATAGCTGCTACTGCACTACAGCTTAAAGAAGCCACAAAATTGACTTTTGGACAATGGCTTCAAGATATTGTCCCCCCATGCAGTAGAGGCTCTATTAAAATGTCCCCCAAACCAATGTCTTTCCAATGCCAGAATTGTCAAATATCAGGCACTCTTATTGGAGCCAGACTGCATTGAGTTCTTGACAACTTCAGTCTTAAATCCAGCCACCCTGTTATCAGATGATGACCCTGAGTAGCCCTTACATAATTGCCAAGATGTCCTAGAAATGATTTCTTGCCTGTGACCAGACTTGACAGATGTCCCAATTGCTGACCCAGGAGCCACCCTTTTCACTGATGGGAATAGCTATCTACGTGAGGGAACCAGAGTAGCTGGAGCTGCTGTGATCATGGAAGTGGAGGTAATATGGGCCAAGGCTTTGGGGCAGGAATTTCAGCTAAGAGAGAAGGACTAATAGCCCTCACTCAAGCCCTCAAATGGGCTGAGGACAAAAAGGTAAGCATATATATAGACAGCTGCCATGCTTTTGCTACAGTGCATGTCCATGGGGCTATTTATAAAGAATGGGGGCTCCTTACCCTGGGCGCCATAAAATCAAAAATGTAACTGAGATCTTGGATCTTTTGGCTGCTATGTGGCTTCCTTTAAAGGTGACAATCATTCATTATGAGGGACACAAAAAAGATGACTCCCCAGTGTCCCAAGGAAAATCCTTGGCAGATGAGGCTGCAAAACAAGCTGCCTTAAAACCAGTGGTGTCTTTTGAGATAGTCCCTATACTTTCTCCTCTGATTCTGACTCAACCTAAGTACATGGACTCAGATTTAAAATTTGCACATACATTATGAACTGATCCCACCCCTGAAGGTTGGCAAAAGCTCCCTAATGGATGTATTCTCATTTCTGAGGTTTTGGGACAGCAACTTATACAGGAAACCCATCGTGCCACCCATCTGGGTGGTACAAAACCAGCAGACTTATTTCATGACTATTTGTTTGTTCCAAACTTAACTCACATGACAAAGGAAGCTAGTCAAATATGTCTCCAAAGAATTAAAGTTAACCCAAAAAGACTTCTGCCAGAAGTATGGACTCATAAAAAAGGAATGTTCCCTGGGGATCATTGAGAAATTGAGTTTGCTGACATGGGCCTAACAAGAGGAGGATATAAATATCTCCTAGTGTTCATAGACATTTTCACTGGATGGACCAAAGCCTTGCTAGCCAAGTTGAAAATGCAAACAGTTACACAAATCTCCTTGCTGAGGTAGTGCCTCAATTTGGTTTGACCATATCTATGGGGTCTGACAATGGTCTGACTTTCATAGCCCAAGTTACTCAAACTTTAGCTGAAGGTCTAGAAATGAATTGGAAACTCCACTGTGCCTACCATCCCAAAACGTCTGGTTAAGTAGAAAGGATGAATCAAACACTAAAAGAAACAATGTCCAAGATGGCTCTTGAGATTGGCAAAAATTGGGTGAGTCTCCTTCCTTTTGCCCTATTCCACATCCGTTGTACTGCTTATTTTTCAGGTATTGCCCCCTTTGAAACTATGTAAAGGTGACCTCCTCCACTGGTCCCCAATATACATGATGCTCAGCTCGCCTCCCTGACTACTAGGAAAGTTATTAAGTCTCTACAGGTACTCCAGCCTCTCCCCCAGACCACCCACCATCTATTCCAACAACAATCAGTTCCTGAGAGATTGGGTAATCCTCCTGCAGTGGCACCAGGGTCTCAAGTGTGGGTAAAAAAGAGAGACTCTTCTACCCTGGGAGCCTGCTCTGATGGACCATACATGGTAGTACTAAGCACTCCCATGGCAATAAAGGTAGCCAGAAAAAGTCAGTGGATTCATCATTCCCACCTCAAACCAGCATAAGACAACCCTGAGACAATACAGACTCTCCAGCAGATGGACAACCCTTTAAAGGTCTAAATCCTATGCAAGCCCTTACCTCCTGCTTGACTCTCATTCTCTGTTTCAAAACCTACACTGCAGCTAGCCATCATGTCCTGTTTACCCATACCTGGTGGGCATCTGCCTCCCTAGATGGACATTGGCTGGTGACCAATGAAAGCATGGGAGGCCCTGAACTGAAGTTTGATCTTTGCCACCTCCTGTGCCACAAAAGAGGGGATCAAGCCTATTTGGCTATCACTGTCTATCAAATATATGGGTACAGGTTTGTCAATAGCAAGCTCTTAGAGACATCCAATTGTATACTTGCCCTGCAGATAAATGAGACAACAACTGCAGTGATCATCATGATTTATATTGCTGCTCTTGGAGCTGAGAATCAGTGGCCCCATGGAAACAAACTGATAATTTCCTAAAAATAATTAAACAAAAACAAGTTGATTGTTGAATTGGGAGGTGTAATCCACTGATCATCTGACCACTCAAGTCCTCCCACGTGGCATGGCAAGGAGGAAAAACATGGGAAATAAGATTGTATGTGACAGGTTACGATCCTGGAGTTTGGCTCACTATTCAAAATAAAATGGGTTGGATAGGACTACCACCAGAGTGTTCCATAGGACCTATTCTTCAAACTATAGGCCATCCCACAATGCCTCCCAGGCTCACCATAAGCCAGTCTAAGCTTACAAAAGGACCCTCATCCTCCCAAGTCACCTCTCCATCTCTGTCTGTTGAGCTCACCTCACCCCATCTAAAGCCACTGGATTTTATGTTCAGTTATCTAAATAGGACAAATCCCAACATGACAATGGATTGTTGTCTATGCCTTGACTTCTCACCCCCTCAGTATGTGGGGATAGGAGCTAACTCACCTTTTGGTACTGATATCACTCAAATCAAAAATAACTCTCATGTCACAAAACACTTATCCTGCTTTTGGGGACAAAAGCCTATCTTAACTCTGGGAAACCTACAAGGACAAGGCACTTGTGTAAAACCTGAGTCCTATAACCTACAGGCTTCCCATTCTGCTGATGTCTGTGTTAATGTGATAGAGATTAAAACAAAACCTATTCTCCTAGCCCACATCTTGAAGCTCCTTCTGGAGCTTGGTTTGCTTGTCCTGATGGAATAATACCTTGTTTGTTTTATCATCATGCTGTGTCAGGACCATTCAAGTTATGTATTCTAAGCTGCATTTTTCCTCAAGTGTACTATTTTTCTGGGGAAGGAGGAAGATTACACTTAGAATTTGCTAATTCCATCAGGGAAAAGGGGCAAGCCCTGTCCTCAAACCCTCTTAGGCATTGGGCCTGGCAGGTTCCACTGCCTTGGAAACACCAACCCTTATATTAAGAGACAAAAAGCTATGAAGATCTAAAACAGATAGATCAAGATTTAGCAACTTGGGCCAGTGAGATGGCTCAGCGGCATAAGCGCCTGCCTGGCAAGCCTGAGGGCCTGAGTTCTACTCCCGGGACCACACATGAAAAATGTCTGGTGATATTGCTTAGTGGCACAGGTGCCTGCTGGTGTGTGAAGTCCTCAAGTCAAACCCCAGTACCCACCAAAAAAAGAAAAAAAAAAAGATTTAGCAACTCTGGAAAAATCAAGTTAATAAGCTGGAACAATCTTTTGGGTCTTTAGCTGAAATGGTGTTACAAAATAGATGAGGTTTAGATTTGCTATTCCTTAAACAAGGTTTATGAATTGCTTTAGGAGAAACATGCTGTTTTTTATACAAATCACTCTGGAGTGATTCGAGAGAGTCTAAGTCAACTCAGAAAGAGACTACAAGACAGAAAGAAACCAAAAATAAAAAAATACAAACTACAAAATAGAAAAGGAACAAGCTGGTATAAGGGAATATTTACCATGTCACCTTTGTTAACCACCTTGCTGTCAGCCATTGCTGGCCCACTGGTGTTATTGCTACTAGGTGTAACAATAGGACAATGTGTTATAAATTGTCTTATGAAGTACATATGAAAACATATCCAAGCTGTAAAAATGTTGATTCTCAGGGCTCATTACAATCCTTTGTGAGATGAGACAGAAGATGAGGAAACAATGATTTGATTCTCCTGAAAAAACCATGGTGAATGTTATGGTTCCCATGGCTGTAAATTCCATAGATAATAGAAAATTACCACGAGAAAGTATAACTAGGATACTTACCAAAAATGGACAAAATTTGCTTTGCTGTTCATTTGTAATTGCTATGTACCTTCCTGCAAGTTCCTAGTTCTCTGGCCAAAATGTATGAAACTATATAACCATAGCCAAAACAGGTGAAACTATGTAACCATAGCCAAAAGTGTTGCTTTCTGTTCCAATCAGGATGTGGTTGTTTACTTTAAATTCTGTGTGCTGTACAGACTCAGGGCTGATCTGTTATCTCCCTGCATGGAGTGTGCAGGTCAGTCACCAGCCAGCTTAATAAAGCCTGCTTAAACTTTTAAATAGCTTTTCTGTTATGCATTTGAACACATAACAGTGGTTCAGTGTCTGATGACAACATTCACTGGATCAGATCGCATCCTAAGGAGAATTCAGCACTGTTCACTCTCTCTTTGTGATAAATTCTATGTTGTAATTATGACACAGTGACCAAAATCTTCTTTCACATTATACTGTGGTAAACCTATGGGGCATATTTCATATTATTGATTCTGCAAAATAATATGCTATGAGAAGTACATGTTTCAATATCTTTTTCCCAGCAAACATCTTTGAGTTTAAAGGAGAGTTTTTTTATGTGCTTATTTCATGTCCATCTATGACTGAAAAGAGATTTGATGCATATTTGGTTATTAACTCTCTTTCTAATTAGGTCAGTTTTCATTGTGGATAAGAGTATATACTCATTCCTTCACACTTTACAAATTACTGTTTCTTCCTCTAAGTCTCCAATGTCAAACAGAATAAGGTGAAAAATCTATATGTACAAAAGTATATTTCCATTAATTTTCTGAATTGTAGTATGATAGTTTGTGGTATGACACTAAAAATAAAGTTTATATATTTTGTGACCTTATTAAAGTTAAAGCTCAGTATTCTTGTAGTGTACAAGTAAGATTGGAAAGTGTTTGAAGTACTATAAGGGATATTGATATTCCAAGGTGGGACAGTGCTGCCATTGCAAGCCTGAAATTTTGCTTTTTTATATTGTAAGAAATTAAGAATTCAAATTATTGTGTTGAGTACAAATTGTAATGTATATGGAATGATATATCCCAAAGACATGAAAATTGGAAGTGATGATGAAGAGATTGACTCTGATAAGAAGACAATGACTTTGTACCTCAAAATAAGAGCCATGATTTGAGGGATTGGGGAAAACTTTCAGAGTCAAAATACACATATAGGATGAAAGATAGAATATTTCAATACAGAATGAATCATATGGGAAAATAGAAAGAGGAGATCCACTTTCAAATGTGGTAACTCAGGATTCACATCACACTGTCCACATCTCCAAACTCCTAAAATCAACATCTTGTACAAAGCACAAAAAAGCTGGATGTTGGGCCAGTGAGATGGCTCCAGCGGCTTAAGCGCCTGCCCTGCAAGTGCGAGGGCCCAAGTTCGACTCCCGCAACCCACATAGGGAAAAGGGGCCCGTGATATCACTCAGCGGCATGGGCGCCTCCTGGCACACGAGGTCCTGATGTCAACCGCCCGGTACTCACAAAAATAAAAGCTGGATGCTACCTTGAGTTGCACTGCCAGCATATGTCCATATTAATAACGAGATGGTTCTGTGACTGTGAAGTATGCAAGTGTTGTGCAGTCACTGAATCTTCTGCACAGATTTCTATGCTTTATCTTTGGCGTTCAAGCATATCAGGAGAGAATGTCAAAGGTTACTTGGAGCTTAAAATGAACTGCATGCAGTATGTTTCAAACATGGATATTCTGGTGGGGAGAGCATATGTTCATAAAATATACATTTCATTCACTTATTTTCAACAATAGCATCCACATTTCTATATGATTACCAAGACAGAAGTGATTTTTTGACAGTGAAGTCTTCTTCATGATACCCCAGAAAAAAGTTGACAATCAAAACATTTAATGGATCCCAAGGGTAGCCTCAGAATATCCATGCATAAAGCCTTGCAATATCAGGACTTTTGCATTGCATGAGGAAGCAAACTGTAAATACCAAGGCCAAGGGCTTCCATATTGGAAGTCACATTTCAAAATTACATGCTGTACAGACCACAGACAGTGATTGGATTGACTAGCTTTGCATCACTCTCAAACCATGTCTTTTTCTCTATTCATTAACTATTGCCATATTTCTCCTTCTTTAAATGCAACTGTGGATTCCACAACACTCTCCTGTGGAATTCCCTATATAGTGTCATTTTCTGGGAGAATTTCAACATATGCTTAGGCCTCTCAAGAGATGTATACAATACCTCTGAGAAATAATGAAATTGTTTGGATTATACATAAAGGTCTGATTTTTCTAGGTTTTCAGAGGGTAACACAGATTGGTCATTTAAAATGGATACTGAGTGATTGTTTTCCTCTGTCACTCATTGTAGTTTATGAAATGATGTTTGTTTGAAATTGGCAGGGTTGAATTGTGACTATTTCTTTATTTATCTGGAGATCATCTGAATAATTCCTATCCAAAACATAAAGGATGATATCATGTACTTGGTGGCACTGTATGCCCCTTCCAGTGTTAAACTGATACATAATCTTTTGGTAAACCACTTTTCCATAAGTGATGAGATTGGCTCCTGCCCATCTATCTAAAATAATATGCATTCCTCTGAGCCCTGAACTATACACAGGAAAGAGAGATCAACTAAAATTTCCCTGAGGAAATTCTAAGATCAGATTGAGGATTGAAAGCAAAATTCAGCTCTTTTCAGACTGTGCTATATAAAAAAGTGAAATCAGGACAAAGTCTAATACCCACATAACTTCAGTCAAGGAAGTGCTATAAAAAGTGGGAACATACATTTGTCTTCATGAAAATTGTGAAAAATTGGGCAAAGTGAACTTCAATTTTTTACTATTTTCTCAATGAAAATTAAGTTAAAACTTATATGTGGAACACAAATGTAGCCAGAAACTATAAGTAGAGATATTCCTATCAAAAATAAATTCTCATCTCTCCATAAAATAGTGTACACAGATACATGCTGGAATGGAAATAGTTCTCTTTACACTAGTTAGTTTTGCATTCTCTGCTACCAATTTAATGTTTTTAATAGAATTTTATTTCTTCTCCTAAACTCTGACTTATGCAAGGTATTCTTCAATTTTATCCTATGTTATTTTTAAAGGGCAAAGACAGGAAATAACACATCTGAACAATAGCAACATGAAGTCATTTTCAATTCCTGATATGAATTCTCATTGAATTTCATTATTTTTTTCATTTTTTTCTCATTTTCTCTCATCCTATCTTCAATTTCACAGGATACTTCTCTTTCCAGCTGTCATCTCTGTGTTTATTTCACATTTCTTGCTATTACTTTTGCTGCATTGTTTCTGAAGATATCGAAAGGCTGGGTGTTTCCTTTTCATGATCAAAGTGAATGCCTTAAAATTTTTTAATGAAAAGAGGCTTATTATTGCATTGATATTGCTGTGGAATTTCCATTTCAACCACAGGACAGCAGCTCCAAACATGTGTACATTCAGAACATTTGGTGAGAGGTAATCCCACTGTATTTTATTTCAAAGCCTGGTGATGAAGCCAGGACATTTTTGAAAGCATACAGCAAAATAGATTCAACCACAGACCCACCCTCAGAGAAAAGAAGTGGTCAGTGGCAGTTCAAATCAGAAGATCATGTGCAAAATACACCGTTCCTTCCTATTCCGTTTGGAGAGTTTTTACTCTTAGCTGTTGCTTATACTTCCATAGGAAAACTCTTTATAAGGGGGTGTTTCTTCATTATACAGCCTTCTGTCCACCTAATTTTAAATATTTTCTATATGAGACCTTTGATTACCTCAAGGACTCCAAGGCAACTTCCACCATTGTGACTGAACTCACCCCAGCAACTGTGTCACAATTCCTAGCTCAAGATCTTTATGGTTGTCAGCCAATCAAAGATGAGAGCTATTGCTTGATGAGTTCTGACATCCTCCCTGCTGTTAAAAAAAAAACTTGCCTAAATAGAAAACTTCCTCAAGACACACACTCAGCCAAAGATGTTCTGCCTGTCCTTCCTCATACAAAATATATGGTATGAGAAATGTGGTTGTGAGGAGCTCAGATAACACTGCACTGAAACTTCCTCTTATTTGGATGAAATATTGACAGCCATGTGTATGGTCCCAAGGACTAGGTAGTCTGAAAATACTTCTGACAATCAAACATTTTGCTGAAAAATTTCAAAGGTCTAATTTTCTTTATTAGTATGTAAGTGAGATATCCTGCTGAATGTCTAACATACTCCATGCCTTCCACCATGAATTGAGCCCATGAGTGGGCAATTACTATGGGGTCCTATCATGGTAATGAGCAAAAGTATGCATCTGCCACATGTGATATTCTCATGGGGGTAGCTCAAAGTTCAACTGGATAGCAACATGTGGATGCATTATGAAAACAAGGACAAGGCTGTTACCAAATTTACATCCTCTAGCCCTTGAAGAGAGAGGGATATGGGAGAATATAATTTGGTGGTGGAAATGGATGAATTATTTTGGTACTTACTAGAGCAAGAGGGCTTTATTTTTGTGAGTACAAAATCAGTACAGCACTCTGACTATGGATTTACCTGCATGTTTGGCTCTGTTGGTCCTTGAATGAAGGAAATACTTTATTTATCCCAACAGGTAGGAGAACACTTCCTCACAGTGAATATTGTGGGCTTCTGCTTCTATTTCATTTCTTTTGTGTTCCAATTCTACCAGACACTATGTTAGAGGACAGTGGCAGACACTGCTTTACAACAGTGTTACCATAGCCTTGTCATTGTTTCTTACTATGGAATTAGAGAACACCACTGGGAGCCAATATAAGGAAGTTTTAATATACCCCAAATTGAAAAATTTCTAAATCTCACCATAGAAATGTATTCCATGTCCACAACCTACAAATTTCCCAAGATTTATTTTTCATTCAATGTATATTGAGCAATTGCCTAGAAAATCAGAATATGATGTCCAGATTTTGAAGAATTATATCTTCATACACTTTTAAATTGCAGTAAAAGTGTAGGTTTATCTAGTGTCACACTCTATCACCAAATATTTGGAACCCTTCCCAAATGAGTGCATATCACACATATGAGTTATTAAAAAAAGATATTGTCCATGCTTGTGGCTATATGCTGACAATAAAGAGAACAGACCACAGACATGGGAAGCAGAGAGCAGGTGTCCTTGGGAAAGCTCAGGAATGGTCAAAGGAATGGAGGTAGAGTGGAGAAGTTATGTTGATTAATGGCACTTGGTCGTTCAGTGTCTGATGCCACCATTCACTCCATAAGACCTCATCCTATGGGGAATTCAGCACCGTTCACTCTCTCTTTTGGTTGCACTCTATGGTGCAATTATGACACAGTTAAATGAATCAAATTTCACGTTATTGTTCTGAGGTAAACATATGGGGACATATTTTATATTCTTGATTCTGCAAAACACTATGCTAGGAGAAAAACACATTTGAATATCTATTTCCTAGCAATCATCTTTGATTTTAAAGTAGAGTTCTTCATGTGTTTATTCCATGTCCACCTCTTATTTAAAACAGACTTGCTGCATATTTAATATTAACACACTCCTGCCAATTAGGTCAATTTTCATAGAGAATAAGAGTATATACTCATTCCTTCACACTTTACCAATTAGTGTTTCTTCCATTTATTGTGCAATGTAGAAAAGAATAAGGAGGAAGTGCTATATGTACAAGAGTATATTTTCATTTATTTTCTGAATGTAATATGCTACAGGTTTTGGTATGAACTAAAAAAAGTTCATGTGTGTTGTGTAATTATTAATGGAAAGCTCAGGGTTCTTGTATTGTACATCTAGGCTTGGAAAGCATTTAAGCTGTTCTAAAGGATATGGATATTGCAAGGTGGGAGACTGCTCTGGTTCCAAGCCAAAAATTTTGCTTGACTGTACTGTAACAAAATAACAATTTGATTTATTGTGTTGAGTAAAAATTTTAATGTATGAGGCAAGTAAACTGGAAGTGATAATGAAGATATAGGCTCTGATGAAAAGAAGACAATGAACATGTACCTCATAAGAACAGCAATGATTTGAGGGCATTGGATAAAGAATTCAGAGCATAAAAATACAAACAGGTTTAAAGATAGAAAAATTCATTTCAGAGTGAGCCTTCTGGAAACATAGCAAGGGGAGACCCAATTACTAGAATGGTACCTAAGGACTCAATACATTCAGTTGACCTCTCCGAATTGCTAAAACCAACATCTTGTAAAAAGCACCAAAAAAGCTGGGTGAGTCTTTGTACTCTCAGCATATGTCCACATCATTAATGCGATAGTTCTATGGCCATTAAGTTTGCTAGTGTTGTGTGGTCACTGAATCTTCTGCACAGATTTCACTATTTTAGTTTGGGCAGTCAAGCAGATAAGGAGAGAGTGAAACATGTTATTTGTAGCATGAAATCAACTGCAGCTAGGATGTTTTAAAACAGGGATATACATGTGGGAAGCTCATATGTTCACAAAGTATATGTTTCATTAATTCATTTCCACAATGGCATCCACATTTCTTTTTTTTTTGTGGGTACCGGGGGTCGACCTCAGGACCTCGCGTGCCAGCAGGCGCCCATGCCACTGAGCGATATCACCGGCCCTTTTTTTGTATGTGGGTTCTGGGAATGGAACTCAGGCCCTCGCGCTTGCTGAGCAGGTGCTTACGCTGCTGAGCCATCTCACCAGGCACCCCACATTTCTATAATGATCACCAAGACAGAACTTTTGTTTCCACAATGATGTCCCATTTCTGAAACCCCAGAATAGTTGACTATCAGAACATGTAATGTATTCCAAGGGTAGCCTTGGGATATCCATGCAGAGAGTGGCAAAATCAGGCATTTTGCACTGCCTGAGCAGGCAAACTCTGAATACCAAGGGAGGGCTTCCACACTGGAAGTCGTATTTCAAAATCACATGCTCTATAATACACACACACTGACTGGATTGACAAGCTTTCTTCCATTTTCAAACCATACTTTTGTCACTATTCATTTACTATTTCTATTCTTTTCCTTCTTTAAAGACAATGTGGATTTTGTGACAGTCTCCTCTGGAATTGCCTATACATTGACAATATCTGAGGCCATTTCAACATACACTTAGGTCTCTCAAGATATGTATACTATACTTCTGAGAAATGATGGAATTATTGGGACTATGATTAAAGGTATGATTTTTCTTGATATCAGAGGATAACAGAGTTTGCTCACTTAAAATTTATAATGACTGTTCCTCCCTCATTCTTTGTAGCTTATGAAATGATGTTCGTCTGAAATAGACAAGGTGGAATTGTTACTATTTCTTTATCTAAGTTGACATCATCTAAATTAGAAATGCCTATCCAAACCAGAAAGCTGGCTGTCATGTAGTTGCTGGCTCTGTAAGCCACTTCCAGTGTTAAACTTATACATAATCACTTGGTAAACCACTTCTCCATAATTGAGGAGACAAGCCCCTGCCCATTTATCCACAATAATGTCCATGTCTCTTAGCCTTGTACCATAAAATAAAGAGCAACCAATTAAGTTTTACCAGAGGAAATTCTAAGATCATATTCAGGATTGAAAACAAATTTAGTTCTTGTCAAACTGTGCTGCATAGAAAAGTGAAATAAGCACAAAATTTAATACCTGGATTAGTTCAGTAAAGGAAGTCCTATAAAAAGTGAGAACATATATCAGTCTGCATGAAAATTGTGATATATTGAACAAAGCCAACTTCAATCTATGACTACCTCCTCAATGAAAATTGTTAGAACTTACATGAATAACACAAATGTACTCAGAAGCTATAATCATGAATATTCAAATTGAAAATAAATTCTCATCTCTCCATGAAATAGCATACACAGATACATGCTGGAATGAAAATAATTCTCTTTACACTAGTTAGGAACACATTCTCTGCTATCAATTTAAGGTTATTTGTTGAATTATGTTTCTTCCCCAAAATCTCACTTATACAAGGTGATCTTCAATTTTATCTTATGTTGTTTTTAAAGAGCAAGGCAGAAAACAACACATCTGACCATTTTCCTCCTCAATTCACATTCAATTCCTGATATAAACTCTAACTGATCTTTAATTTTTTAATTGTTTTATCATTTTCTGTCTTCCCTATTTCTATTTGACAGAGTCCCTCCCCTTCTAGCTGTCATTTCCATGTTTATTTCACACTTCTTGCTATTAATTTTGCTCTATAGTTTGTGAAAATATCTAAAAGGCTGGATATTTGCTCCTTGATTATCAAAGGGAGTGCCTTAAAGCTTAATTAAAAAGGACACTTATAATTCTATTGAAATTATCCTTGAATTTCCATTTCAACCACAGGATATGAGCTCCAAACATGCGTACATTCAGAGCATTTGGTGAGAGGTAATCCCACTATGTTTTATTTCAAAGCCTGGTGATGAGGCCTGGACATCTTGTGAAAGCATACAGGAAAATGTATTGAAACACAGAAACAACATCAGAAGGAAAAGAAGTTGCTTAGTGGGAAATCAAATCAAAGATCATTTGCAAAATACACAGTTCCTTCCTACTCCTTTTGGCTACTTTTGTTTGGAAAGTAGTTGCTTGTAGTTCCATACACAAACTCTGTGTAAGGAAACCTGCAGGGTGTTTCTTCAGTATTCAACATTCACTCCACCAAACTTTAAAAGTTATTCTAGATGAGGGCCAGTGAGATGGCTCAATGGCATAAGCACCTGCCTGGCAAGCATGAGGTCCTGAGTTTGACTCTCGGAACCCACATACAAAAAAGGGGCTGGTGATATCACTCAGAAGCATGGGCACCTGCTAGCACATGAGATCCTGAGGTCGACCCCTGGCACCCACAAAAAAAATATATATATATATTCTAGAAATATATATATATAGAAATATATATATATTCTAGATGAGATCCCTGATCACTTCAAGTTCTCCATGACAAATTCCACCATTGTGACTCAGCTCACCCCAGGAAACAACATGTCACAATTCCTTCTGTCTAGATCTTCATGGCTGTCAGCAGGTCACAGCAGAGTAATTTTTTTGTGATGAGCTCTGATGTCCTAACTGCTGTGCAAACAAACTGGCCCAAATAAGATTTCTCAAGACACACCTTTAGTAAAGAAATTCTTCATGACCCTCCTCATACAAAATATGTAGTATGAGAAATCTATTTGTAAGTTGCTCAGGCAAAACTTAACTGAAACTTCATCTGGTGTGGAGGAAATATGGACAGCTATGTGCATGGGCCCAAGGACTATGTAGTCTGAAACCACTTCTAACAATCCAAAATTTGCTGAAACTCTTAAAAGTTCTAATTATTTTATTAGTATGTAAGTGAGGAATCCTTCAGGATGTCTCACATCATCCATGCCTTCCGCCATGAATTGAGCCCATGAGTAGGCAATTACTATGGTGTCCTATCATGGGAACATGCATATGTATGCATGTATGACATATTATATTCTCAGCTGGTGTAGCTGAAAGTTCAAGTGGAGTGCAGCATACAGATGCATTATGAAAACAAGGATGAGGCTGTCACCAAAATTACATTTTTGAACCCTTGAAGACAGAGGGTTATGGGAGAAAATAATAAGTTGTTAGAAATGGCTGAATTTTTTGGCACTGACTAGGTCCATACTGCTTGATTTTTGTGTATACAAAATCTGTATAGCACTCTGACTATGGATTAAGCTGTATATTTGGCTCAGTTGGTCCTGCTTCTATTTCATTTATTTTTCTGCATTCCAATTCTATCAGACAGTATGTTAGAGGGGAGTGGCAGGCAGTGGCTTACAGCAGTGTTACCCTAGACAGGTAGTTGTCTCTTACCATAGAATTAAAGAACATCATTGGGAGCCAGTATTAGGGAGTTTTAACATACCCCAAAGTGAAAAATCTCAAAAGTAAACCATAGAAGTATGTTCCATGTCTGCAACCAACAAATTGTCCAAGGTATTCTTCTTTCATTTAATATATATTGTTCAATTGCTTAGAAAATCAGAATACAAATTATGTCCAGATTTTGAACAATTATAAATGCATACGCTTTTAAATTGTGGTAAAATTGAAGGTTTATCAGGTGCCACACACTATCACCGAATATTTGGAACCCTTCCCAATGAAGTGTGTATCACACATATGAGTTATTAGACAAAAAGATATTGTCCATGCTTCCAGCTTTATGCTGGCCACAAATAGAAAAACAAACAAACAAACAAAAATAAAAACGTAAAACAGGAAGCAGAGTACAGGTGTCTTTGTGAAAGCTCTGGAATGGCCAGAATGGAATCGAGACAGAGTGGACATGTTTCTTTGATAAATGGAACTTGGTGGTTCAATGTCTGATGCCACCATTCACTGGATCAGATCTCATCCTATACAGAATTCAGCACTGTTCACTGTCTCTTACTGATAAAGTCTATGTTGTAATTATGACACAGTGAAACAAATCAACTTTCATATTATTGTACTGTGGTAAACATATGGGGTCATATTTCATATTCTTGATTCTGCAAAATACTATGCCATGAGAGGAACACATTTGACTATCTCCTAGTGAACACTTTCAAGGTCTAAGTAGATGTTTTATGTGTTAATTTTATATCCATCTATTATTGAAAACAGATTGTCTGCATATTTGTTATTAACTTTCTCCTTCCAATTAAGTTGATTTTCATAGTGGATAAGAGTATATACTCATTCCTCCACATTGTACCTATTATTGTTTCTTCTATTTCTTGTGCAATGCAGAACAGAATAAGGGGAAAATGCTATATGTACAACAGTATATTGCCATTTGTTTTCTGAATGTATTATGCTACAGGTTTTGTTACGATCTAAAAATTATATGTTTGTCATGCCCTCATTAATGGAAAACTCAGTATTATTGTAGTGCACATCTAATTTTAGAAAGCATTTAAAGTGTTCTAAAGGATATGGCTATTCCAAGATTGGAGAGTGCTCTGGTTCCAAGCCTGAAATTCTGCTTTAGTATACTGTAATAAAATAATTCAAATTACTGTGCTGAGTATAAATATTTATGTATAAGGAATGATATATCCCAAAGATGCAAATGTAAACTGGAAAGGAGGATGAAGAGATTGACTCTGATGACAAGGAAAAAATTACCTTTTACCTAAAGGAGGAGCCATGAGATGAGAGCATAGGAAAAAGATTTCAGAGCCTAAAAACAAAGATAGAGTGAAAGAATGAAAATTTCATTTCAGAATTCAACATCTGGAAAATTGCCAAGAGGAGATACACTTACCAAAGTGGTACCTCAGGACTCAATTCACTCTGTCCATGGCTAAAAATTCCTATAATCAGAATCTTATGATAAGCACCAAAAAACCTGTATGCTACTTTGAGTTGCAATTCCAGCATGCAGCCCCATCATTAATGAGATTTTTCTGTGGCCATAAAATATGCAATTGTTTTGTGGTCACTGAATCTTCTATACATATTTCACTGCTTTGTCTTGGGCAGGCAAGTAGATCAGAAGATAATATCACAGGTTACTTGGCATATGCAATCAATTGCATGGAGTATTTTTTAATAAATCAATATTCATGGTGGGAGCTCACACGTTAATAAATTATACATCTCTTTTAGTTCATTTCAACAATGGAGTCCACATTTCTATAATGATCACCAAGACAGAAGTGATTTTTTGACTGTGATGTCCCTTTCCTGATACCCCAGAAAATACTTGACTATCAGTGCATGCAATGGATCCAAAGGTAGCCTCAGAATATCCATGCATAGAGAGATGCAATATCAGGACTTTTGCATTGCATGAGCAAGCAAATTCTAAATACCAAGGTCAAGGACCTCCATATTGGAAGTCACATTTCAAAATTACGTGCTCTAGGGCCAGTGAGATGGCTCAGTGGTGTACATGCCTGCCTGGCAAGCACGAGGGCCAGAGTTCAACTCCTGGAACCCACATACAAAGAAAAAGGGCCAGTGATATCGCTCAGCGGCACAGACACCTGCTGGCATGTGAGGTCCTGAGGTTGACCTCCAGTACCCCCAAAAAAAGTACATGCTCTAGGGACCACAGACAGTGATTAATTAACTAACATTCCTCCACACAAAAACCATACCTTTGTCCCTATTCATTTATTATTTCCTTATTTCTCCTTCTTTAAAGGCAACTGTGCATTCAGTGACAGTCTCCTGTGGAATATCAAAAATATTGATATTATCTGGGGGCATTTCCACATATGCTTAAGTCTCTGAAGAGAGGTATACCATATTTCTGAGAAATGATGGAATTATCAGAATTATGAATAAGAGTATGATTTTACTAGGTTTTAGGAGGATGACACAGTTTGGTCATTTAAGATTGATACTGATGGATTGTTTCCACTGTCATTCATTGTTGTTTATGAAATGATGCTCCTGTGAAATTGACAAGGTGGTATTGTAAACATTTCTTAATCTAGATGGAGTTCATCTGAATAAGAAATGTACACTAAAACATGAAGCATGTTGTTATGTACTTAGAGGCTCGATAAGCCCTTTCCACTGTTAATATCATACCTAATCTCTTGGTAACACAGTTCTCCATAACTGATGAAATCTGCCCCTGCCCATCTATCCGCAATAATGATCATGCCTCTGAGCATTGAAACATAAAAAGAAAAGAGGAACACATTAAATTTTCCCAGAGGAAATCCTTAGATCAAATTTAGGATTGAAAGCAAATTCAGCACTTGTCAGAATGTGCTACATAGAGAAGTGAAATCAGCATAAACTTTAATGCCCACATCAGTTCAGTAAAGGAAGTTCTATAAAAAGGGAGAACATATCAGTCTGCATGAAAATTGTGAAAAGTTGGACAAAACCAACTTTAATCTAAGACTAACTCCTCAGTGAAAATAAGTTAAAACCTATATGTGGAACACAAATATATCCAGAAAATATAATCAGGGATATTCCAATTGAAAATAAATTTTCATCTCTCCATATAATAGCATACATGGATAAATGCTGGAATGGAAATAATTCTCTTTCCACTAGTTAGTTTTGCATTCTTTGCTACCAATTTAAGGTTATTGATAGAATTATATTTCTTCCCTAAAATCTGACTAATGCAAGGCATTCTTCAAATTTATCCTATGTTGTTTTTAAAGGACCAAGGCAGGAGACAACACATCTCAACAATCACAACATCAATTCACATTGAATTCCTGATGTGAACAATATTAGAACTTCATTTTCTTAATTTATTCTCATATTCTCTATTCCTTACTTTGATTTCAAATGATCCTTCTTTTTTGATCTGTAGCCTCCATGTTTATTTCACATTTCAACCTATTACTCTTTTTTTCCATATTTTCTGAAGATATACAGAAGGCTAGATATTAGCTCCTTCATTATCAAAGGGAATGCCTTAAAGCTTAACTAAGAGGGAGACTTCTTATTCTATTGAAATTATGCTTGAATTTCCATTTCAGCCACAGAACATGATCTCCAAACATGCAGATATTCAGAGCACTTGGTGAGAGGTAATCTCACTATGTTTTATTTCAAAACCTTGGTGATGAGGCCAGAAAATCTTGTAAAAAAGATACAGGAAAATGTGTTCAAACATAGAACCAACATCAGAAGGAAAAGAAGTTGCTCAGTGGGAGATCAAATCAAATATCGTTTGCAAAATACATGGTTCCTTCCAATTCCATTTGGCTACTTTTAATTGGATGTAGTTGCTTGTAGTTCTATACACAAACTATGTGTAAGAAAATTTCTAGGGTGTTTCTTCAGTATTCAACCTTCATTCCACCAAACTTTAAAAATTATCTAGATGAGATCCCTGATCACCTCAAGGTCTCCATGTCAAATTCCAGCATTGTGATTCAGCTCAACCCAGGCAATTACAAGTCACAATTCCTTGGGTCTAGACCTTCATGGCTGTCAGTAAGTCACAGCTGAGAAATTTTTTTTGTGATGAGCTCTGAAGTCCTCACTGCTGTGCAAACAAACTGGCCCAAATAGGAAGCTGATTCAAGGTGCAAACTCAGCCAACCACCTTCTGCCTGACCCTCATCATATACAATATAGAGTATGAGAAATCTTGTCATAAGTTGTTCAGATAACAATAAAGTGAAACTTTCTCTGATTTGGAGGATAGACAGCTGTGTGCATGGGCCCAAGGACTATGTGGTCTGAAAACACTTCTGACAATGCAAAAATTGGTTTAAAATCTTAAAATGTCTGATTCTTTTATTAGTATGTAAGCAAAAAATCCTTCAAATAGTCACACATCTTCCATGCCTTCCACCATGAAGAACCCATGAGTAGGCAGTTACTATGGGGTCCTATCATGAGAACATGCAGAAGCATTCATCTGGCACAGGTGATATTCTCAGCTGATGTAGCTGAAAGTTCAAGTGGAGTGCAGCATATGGATTCATTATGAAAACAATGATGAGTCTGTCAACAATTTTACATCCTCCAACCCTTGGAAAAAGAGGGATATGGGAGAACATATTTAGGTGGTGTAAATGTCTGGATTATTTTGGTTCTTACTAGGTCAAGAATGCTTGATTTTTGTGAATATAAGATCTGTATAGCACTCTGACTATGGATTAACCTCCATATTTGGCTCAGTTGGTCCTTGAAAGAAGGATAGACTTCAGTTATCCCAAAATGAGGGAGAGCACCTCCTCACAGAGAATATCATGATCTCCTTCTTCTATTTCATTTCTTTTGTGTTCCAGTTCTGCCAGACACTATGCTAGAAGAAAGTGGCAGACACTGGTTTACAACAGTGTTACCCTAGACTTATGCTCATCTGTCACTATGGAATTAGAGATCACTGGGAGCCAATATCAGTAAAGTTACTATACCCTAAAGTGAAAAATATGGAAAACACACCTTAGAAATATGTTCCATGTCTGCATGAAAAAAATTGCCCAAGATATTTTTCTTTCATTTAATATATATTGATCAATTGTTTAGAAAATCAAAATATAAATTATGCCCAGATTTGAAAGAATTATAAATGCATAAACTTTTAAATTGCAATAAAAGTGAAGGCTTATCTGGTGCCTCACCCTATCACCAAGTATTTGGAACCCTTACCAATGAACTGTGTATCACACTTATAAGTTTTTAGACAAAAAGATATCATCCATGCTTGCAAGTATATGCTGACCACAAAGAGAACAGACCACGTGACACAGGAAGCAGAGAATAGATGTCTTTGGGAAAGCTCTGCAATGGCCACAGGGAGTAGAGGTAGAGTGGACATTTTAATTTGATAAATGGCTCTTGGTGGTTCAGTGTCTGCTACCACCATTCACTGGATCATATCTCATCCTATGGAGGATTCAGCACTCTTCACTCTCTCTTTCCCATAAACTCTATGTTGTAATTATGACACAGTGAACCTATTCACTTTTCACAATGTTGAATTAAATGTTGTGGTAAACCTGTGGGTGCATATTTCATATTCTTGATTTTGAAAAATACTATGCTATGAAAAGAACATATTTGAATATCTATTTCCTAGTGTACATCTCCAAGGTTAAAGGACAGTATTCTATATGTTCATTTGAAGTCCATTTTTTATTGAAAACAGACTTGTTGCATATTTGTTAATACCTCTCTCCTTCCAAATTGGTCAATTTTCATAGTGATAAGAATATAATAAGTGTATATACTCATTCTTTCACACATTACAAATTAGGGTTTCTTCCATTTATTTTCTAATGTGGAAAGGAATAAGTAGAAAAAGCTGTATGTACAGCAGTATATAATCATTTATTTTCTTAATGTAGCATGATACAGGTTGATACAGGTATGACACAGTCATGTGGTATGACTCTAAAAATAAAGGTTATGTGTGTTGTTACCTTATTAATTTTAAAACTCATTATTCTTGTATTGTACAACTAAATTTGGGAAGGATTTAAAATATTCTAGAGGATATGTGTATTCCAAGATGGGAGAGTTCTGTCATTCCAATCAAACATAAATTCTCATCTCTCCATAAATCAGCATACATGGATACATGCTGGAATGGAAATAATTCTCTTTACACTAGATAGTTTCACTTTCTCTGCTCCCAATATAATATTATTGATTGAATTTTATTTCTTCTCCTAAAGTCTGACTTATGCAAGTTTTTATTCATTTTTATCCCATGCTGTTTTTATAGGGCCAAGGCATGGAACAACACATACGACCAATTGCAACTTCAATTCACATTCAAATTCTTTATATGAATTCTAATTGAGCTTCAATTTTTTTTTTAAATTTTTTCTCCTTTTCTCTCTTCCTTACTTAAATTTCACAGGATCTTTCTATTTAGAGGTGCATTGTCCAAGTTCATTTCACATTTCTTGCTTTTAATTTTTGCTGCACTTTTTCTAAGGTGTCCAAAAGGCTGGATATATTATGCTTTTATATTATCAAAGGGAATGCCTTAATTTTTTATTAATAAGGAGGCTCATTCTACTGAAACTGCCTTTGAATTTCCATTTCAACTACAGGACATGAGTTCCAAATATGCATACATTCAGAGCATTTGTTGAGAAGAAATCCCACTATGTTTTATTTCAAACCTGGTTTTGAGGCCAGAAAATATTTTGAAAGCATACAGGGAAATGGATTCAAACAGTGTCCCACCCTAAGTGGGAAAAAAAGTTGCTCAGTGAGAGATCAAATCAAAAAATCATTTGCAAAATTCACAGTTCGTTCCTATTCCATTTTGCTAGTATAGATTGGGGGTTGTTGACTGTAATTCTCTAGGTGAACTCTCTGTAAGGAAATCTCCAGGGTGCTTCTTCAGTATACAACCTTCATTTCACCAAACTTTAAAATTTTTTTCCCAAATGAGAACCGTGATTACCTGAAATTCATGGCAAGTTCAACCATTGTGACTGAGGTAACCAGGGGCAACTACATATCATAATTTCTAGTCTCTAGCTTGTAATGGTTGTCAGCCAATCACAGCTAAGAACTCTTGCTTGATGAGCTCTGACATACTCGCCCCTGTGCAAACTAACTGGCACCAATAGGAAGCTTCCTCAAGACACATACACTGACAAAGTTATTCTGACTGTCTTTCCTCATACACAATGTACTGTATAAGAAATCTGGTTGTAAGTTGCTCAGATAACAGTCAACCAAACCTTTCTCTGATGTGGAGGATATATAGACAGTTGTGCGCATGGCCCCAAGGACTATGTAGTCTGAAACCACTTCTTACAATCCATAATTTTGCTGAAAATCTTAAAATATCTAATTTTTTTATTGATAAGTAAGCGAGAAATCCTGCAGAATGTCTCACAACTTCCATGACTTCCACCATGAATTGAACACATAAGTTGGTACATACTATGTGGTCCTGTCATGGGAACATGAACAAGTAGGCATCTGCCACTTGTGATATTCTTAGCTGAGGTAACTGAAAGTTCAAGTGAAGTGCATCATGTGGATGCATTATGAAAGAAAGGACAAGGCTGCCATCAAATTTATATCTTGTAACCCTTTTAGATAGAGAAATATGGGAGAAAATACTTACATGCTGTAATTGTGTAAATTGTTTTGGTACTTATTAACTCAAGAACACTTGATTTTCATGAATATAAGATCTGCATAGCACTCTGACTATGTATTAACATATATGTTCAGCTCAGTTAGTCCATGAAAGGAGGACACACTTAAGTTATTCCAACAGATGGGAGAGCACCCATCTACTCACAGTGAATATAGTGGGCTCTTGCTTCTGCTTCATTTCTTTTGTGTTATGATACTACCAGACACTATGTTAGGGTAGAGTGGCAGACAATGGTTTACAGCAATGTTAACCTAGCCTTGTGATTGTCTCTTACTATAGAATTAGAGAATGCCATTGGAAGCCAATATCAGGAAAGTTTAAAATACCCCATAGAGAAAAATATCAAAAGCAAACCATAGAAATATGTCCCATGTCCCCAATGCACAAATAGCCCAAGATATTTCTTCTGTCATTTAAATATATATTAATCAAATGCCTATAAAATCTGCTTCCTGTGTAATGTGGTCTGTTCTCCCTGTTGTCAACATATAGCTGAAAGCATGGATAATATCTTTTTGTCTACTAACTCATATGTGTGATATGTACTTTGTTGGGCAGGGTTCCAAATATTTGGTGATAGGGTGTGGCACGAGATAATCCTACACTTTTAGCTCAATTTGAAATTGTATGCCTCTATAATTATTCAAAATATTGGCATAATTTGTAACAACTACCAATCAAATCTAGCAAAATGAAATAGGAAGTAGCCATGTATTTTGTAAATGATGTTTTGATTTGATCTTTCACTGAGCAACAAGTTTTTCCTCTGAGGGTGGGTTTCTGTTTCAATCCATTTTCCTGTGTGCTTTGAAATGATTTCCTGGCCTCGTCACCTGGCTTTGAAATAAAACATAATGGGATTACCTCTCATCAAATCCTCTGAACCTAAGCATATTTCAGCCCTTGTCCTGTGGCTGAAATGAATATTCAAGGGCAATTTCAATAGAATAATGACTGTCCTTATTAATAAAGTTTTAAGGCATTCACTTGATAATATAAGAACAAAAATCCAGCCTTTTGTATCTCTTCAGAAATAATGCAGCAAAAGTAATAGCAAGAAATGTGAAATAAACATGGAGTCTATACTATAGCTTGAAAGAAAATGATTCGGTGAAATTGAAGTAAGGAAGAGAGAAAAAGTGAAAAAAATGAAAAAAAAAACAGAAGTTTGATTAGTGTTCATATCAGGTATTTAATGTGAATTGAGGTTGCAGTGGGTCAGATGTGTTGTTTCTTGTCTTGGCCCTTTAAAAATAATGTGGTATACAAGTGAATAAAAACCTGAGGGCTGGTGAGATGGCTCAGTGATGTACACGCCCACCTGGTAAGTGTGAGTGCCCAAGTTTGACTCCCTGAACCCACATATGAAAAAAGGGAAGGTGATATCACTCAGTGGCACCACACCTGCTGGTGTAGGAGGTCCTGAGGTTGACCCCCAGTACCCACACACAAAAAAGAAAAAACTTGCATAAGTCAGACTTTAGGAGAAGAAATAAAATTCAATCAATAACAGTATGTTGGTAGCAGAGAAAGTGAAATTTTCTAGTGTAAAGAGAATTCTTTCCATTCCAGCATGTATCCATGTACACTAATTTATGGAGAGATGAGAATTTATTTTAGATTGGAATATCCCTGATTATAGTTTCTAGATACATTTGTGTTCTGCACATAAGTTTTAACTTAATACTCATTGAGGAGGTAGTCATAAATTGAAGCTAACTTTGTCCAATTTTTCACAATTTTCATGGGGAACGATACATGTTCTCACTTTTTATAGGACTTCTTTACTGAACTGATGTGGGTTGTAAACTTTGTCCTGATTACTCTCCTATATGTAGCACAGTCTGACAAGAGCCGAATTTTCTTTCAATCTTGCATTAGGTTCATCTTTCCTGTGTATAGTTCAAGGCTCAGAGGCATGAATATTATTGTGGATATATGGCCAGGAGAAATTCACCTCCATTATGGATAAGTGGGTACCAAGAGATTATATATGACTTTAACAATGCAAGGTGCTGACAGAACCATCAAGTACATGAGAGAATGCTTTATGGATCAGATAATCACTTCTAATTCAGATGATCTCCATTTATATGAAGATGTATCTAAAATTCAATCCTGCAATATTCACAGGAACTTCAATTCATAAAGTATAATGAATGACAGAGGAAAACAATCAGTCACTCTCCATTTTAAATGACAAAAATATGTCATCTTCAAAAACCTAGAAAAATCTTACCCTCACCCATAATTTCAATTATTCCATCATTTATCAGAAGTATGGGAAACATCTCCTGGGACACTTAAGCCTATCTAGAAATAGCTCCAGATAATGTCAAAACATAGGGAATTCCACAGGAGAGTGTCGTGGAATCCACAGTTTCCTTTAAATAAGGAGAAATATGGGAATAGTAAATAAATAGAGACAAAGGTATGGTCTGAGAGTGTTCAATATATAGGCAATAAAGTAAGAGTCTGTGGCCTCCAGAGCATGTTATTTTGAAATGTTACTTCCAGTATTGAAGCCCTTGTTCTTGGTATTTAGAGCTTGCTTTCTCATGCAATGCAAAAGGCCTGATATTGCAACTTTCTATGCTTGGATATTCTGAGGCTAACTTTGGGATACATTACATGTTCTAATAGTCAACTATTTTCTGGGGTATCAGGCAGGAGATATCACTGTCAAAAAATGACTTCTGTCTTTGTGATTATTATATAAATTTGGATGCCATTTTTGAAATGAAGTACATGAGATGTATATTTTATGCACATATGAGCTGCCCACATGAATATCCATATTTGAAAGCATACTGAATGCAGTTGATTTCATGCTCCAAGTAATCTGTAACATTATCTCCTGATCTGTTTGATTGCCAAAGCCAACCAGTGGAAACTTCAGAAGATTCAGTGAACACACAACACTTGCATACTTCATGGCCACAGCAACATCTCATTAATGATGTGGAACAATGCTGGCAGTTCAACTCCAAGTACCATCCAGCTGTTTTTGATGCTTTTTACAAGATGCTGATGGTAGCAGTGACAGAGTGAACTGAATCCTGAGGTACCACTTTGTAAAGTGGATCTCCTCTTGCTAGTTTTCCAGATGTTTCACTCTGAAGTGAAATTTTCAATCTTTCACCCCATCTGTGTTGTTAATCTCTGAAATGTTTATCAAATGACCTTAAATCATGGCACATTTGTGAGGTCCAAGGTCATTGTATTATTGTCATCAGAGTCAATTTCTTCATTATCACTTCTAGTTTACATGTCTTTTTGATATTGCTTTCCTTATACATTACAATTTGTACTCAACAAAATAATTTGAATTCTTATTTTCTTACCGTATAGTAAAACAAAATTTTAAGCTTGCAACCACAGCACTCTCCCACGTTGGAATCCATATACATTAGAATACATTAAAATCTTTCCAAAATTAGTTGTACAATATATGAATACTGATCTTTATATGAAGAAGGACACAACACACATAAACTATAGTTTTAGATTCATACCAAATCCTGTATCATACTACATTCAGAAAATTAATGAAAATATACCGTTGCACATATAGCTTTCTAGCCTTATTCTGTCTCACATGGACAATGAATGGAAGAAACACTAAATTGTAATCTGTGAAGGAATGAGTTTATACTCTTACCCACTATGAAAATTATCCTATTAGGTCAACTAGGAAGGAAAGAGTTAATAATAAATATGCAGCAAATATTTTTTAATAATAGAGATGGACATGAAATGAGCACGTGAAAACTCTCCTTTAACCTCAGAGATATTCACTAGGAAATAGGTATTCAAACATATTCTTCTCATTGAATAGTTTTTGCATAATCAATAATGTGAAATATGCCCCCCGTATATTTACCACTGTGCAATTATATGTAATATGAATCAGTTCACTGTGTCATAATTAGACCATAGAGTTTATCATAAATAAAGAAGGAACAGTGCTGAATTTTCCATAGGATGAGAACTGATCCAGTGAATGCTGGCATTACACACTGAACCACCAAGTGCAATTTATCAAAATAACATGTCCACTCTACCTCCAATCCCTGTGGCCATTCCTGATCTTTCCCAAAGACACTTGTGCTCTGCTTTCTGTGTCAGGTGGTCTGTTCTCTTTGAAGTCAGCATATAGCTGCAAGCATGGACAATATATTTTTGTCTACTAACTCGTATGTGTGATAAGCACTTCATTGAGAAGAGTTCCAAATATTTGGTGATAGGACATGGCAATAGATTACTGTACACTTTTAGCACAATTTAAAAGTGTAGGCATGTATAATTTCTCAAAATCTCAAAAAAATGCGTTCTGACTTTCTAGGCAATTGATCAATGTATATGTCAAAGAAAGAAGAAATATCTTGGAAAATTTGTGCTTTACGGACATGAGACATTTTTCTATGGTTTCCTTTTGATATTTTTCACTTTGTGGTATGTTAAACTTTGCTGATATTGGCTCATAATTATGTTCTCTAATTCCATAGTAAGAGACAATCACAAGGCTAGGGTAACATTGCTGTAAACCAATGTCTGCTACTCTCCTCCAATGTAGTATCTGGTAGAATTAGAACACAAGAGACAAAGTAGAACCAGGAGCCCACAATATTCACTGTGAGGATGTGCTTTCAAACTTGTAGGGTTAACTAAAGTCTATCCTTCATTCAAGAACAAACTGAGCCAATCATGCAGGTTAATCCATAGTCAGAGTGGTATACAGATCTTGTATTCACAAAAATCAAATGGTCTTGACTTACTAAGTACCAAAATAATTCAGCCATTTCCACCACCTAAATATTTTCTCCCATATTACTGTCTCTTCAAGGGTTAGATGATGTAAATTTGGTCACAGCCTCATTATTGTTTTCATAATGCATGCCTGTGCTGGACTACAGTTAAACTATCAGCTATCCCAGCTGAGAACAGCACATGTGTTACAAGACTACTTGTCCATGTTTGCATGATAGTATCCCATAGTAATTTCCTACTCATGGTCTCAATTCATGGTGGGAGGCATGGAAGGTGTGAGACACTCTGCAGTATTTCTCACATAACATACTAATAAAGAAAGAGACTTTTGAATATTTTCTGCAAAATTTTGGATTGTCAGAATGGTTTCAGACTACAAAGCCTTTGGACCCAGGCACAAAGCTGTCAATATTTCCTCCATATCAGAGGAAATTTTAAGTTTATTGTTATCTGAGCATCTTACAATGTGATTTCTCAAACCATAAATTGTGTTTGAGGAAGGAAAGGCAGAACATCTTTGGCTAGGGTTGTGTCTTGAGAAAGCTTCCTATTTGGGCCAGTTTGTATAGCATGAAGGACATCAGAGCTCATCAAGCAAAAATTCTCCACTGTGATTGGCTGACAACCAAGAAGAGTAGGACATTAGGAATTGTGACATGTAGTTGCCTGTTGTGAGCTGAATCACAATGGTAGACACTGCCATTCAGACCTTGAGGTAATCAAGGGTTACTTCCAGGAAATTTTTTATGATTTTGTGAAGTGAAGGGCATATACTGAAGAAACACCCTGGAGGTTTTTTACTCAGAGTTTGCATATGGAACTATAAGGAACAACTACCAATCAAAACTAGCCAAGTGGAATAGTAATGAATCATGTATTTTGCAAATGATCATTTTACTTTATCTCTCACTGAGCAACTTATTTCCCCCCCCTGAGTGTGGTTCTGTGTTTGAGTACATTTTCCTGTATGCTTTCACAAGATTTCCTGGCTTCATCACCAGGCTTTGAAATAAAACATAGTGGGATTACCTCTCACAAAATGCTATGAATCTATGCATCTTTTGAGCTTATGTCCTGTGGTTGAAATGGAAATTCAAGGGGAGTTTCAATAGACTAATAAGTGTTCTCATTAATAAAGTTTTATGTTATTTCCTTTGATAATATACAAGCAAATATCCAGACTTTTGGATATCCTCAGAAACAATGCAGCAAAAGAAACAGCAAGAAATGTGAAATAAACACGGAGTCTACAGCTTGGAAGAGAAGGATCCTTTGAAATTCAAGTAAGAAAGAAAAAAAGAAAAAAAATGAAAAAAAATGAAGCTCATTTAGAGTTCATATCAGGAATTGATTGTGAATTGAGATGGCAATTGGTCAGATGTGTTGTTTCCTGTCTTGGCCCTTTAAAACAATGTGAGATACAAATGAAGAACACCTTGCATAAGTCAGACTGTAGGAGAAAACATAAAATTCTATCAAAAAGATTAAATTTGTAGCAGAGAATGTGAAACTACCTAGTGTAAAGTGAATTCATTCCATTCTAGCATGTGTGCATGTACACTACCTCATGGAGAGATGAGAATTTATTTTTGATTGGAATATCCATGATAATAGTTTCTGGATACATTTGTGTTCTGCATATAAGTTTTAACTTAATATTCATTGAGGAGGTAGTCATAGATAGAAGTAGGCTTTGTCCCATTTTCACAATTTTCTTGCATACTGTTATATGTTCTCACATTTTATATGACTTCCTTGACTGAACTGCTGTGGGTATTAATCTTTGTGCTGATTTCACTTCTCTATGTAGCACAGTGTGACAAGAGCTGAATTTGCTTTGAATCCGGAATTTGATCTTTGAATTTCCTCAGGGAAATTTAAATTAGTTCCTCTTTCCTGTGTGTAGTTCAAGGCTCAGAATCATGGATACTATTATAGATAGATGAGCAGGAGCAAATCTTCTCCATTGTGGAGAAACAGGTTACCAAGTTATTATGTATGAGTTTAATATGGAAAGAGCTTACAGGGCAACCAAATACATGACAGCATGCTTTACGGTTTGTATAGGCATTTCTAATTCAGGTGATCTCCACATAGATGAAGAAATATTACATATTCAATCCTGTCAATTTCACATGATCTTTTCATGAACTGTAATGAATGACAGAGGAAATCAGTCAGTATCCATTTTAAATAACCAAACTGTGTTATCTTCCTTATATGAAGAAAAATCATACCCTTATTCATAATCCCAATAATTCAATCATTTATCAGAAGTATGATATACATCACTGGAGAGACCTAAGTGTATGTTGAAATGCCTCCAGTTAATGTCAATACATAGGAAACTCCATAGGAGACTGTCACAGAAGCCACAGCTGCCTTTAAATAAGGAGAAGTATAGAAATAGTAAATAAATAGAGACAACAGTATGGATTGAGGGTGAAGGAAAGCTAATCAATCCAATCATTGTCTGTGGCCTCTAGCGCAAGTAATTTTGTAATGTGACTTCAAATTTGGAAGACCTTTCTCTTGGTATTTAGAGTTTGCTTGCTCATGTAATGCAAAAGGCCTGATATTGCAACTGTTTAGGTATGAATATTATGAGGCTACACTTGGGATACAATACATGTTCTGATAGTCAACTATTTTCTGGAGTATCATGAGGAGAATTATTGTCAAAGGATCATGTCTCTCTTGGTAGTTATTATAGAAATGTGGTTAATATTTTTGAAATGAATTAAATGAGATGTACATCTTGTGAACATGCAAGTTCCCCACATGAATATTCGTGTTTTAAAACATATTGCAGGCAATTGATTTCATGCTCCAAGTAACCTTTGATATTATGTCCTGCTCTGCTTGACTGCCCAAGACAAACCAGTGAAATTTGTGCAGTAAATTCAGTGATGTCACAACACTTTCATGATCCATGGCCACACAACCATCTCATTAATAATATGGACCCAGGGCCGGTGAGATGGTTCAGCGGCGTAAGCGCCTGCCTTGCAAGCGCGAGGGCCCAAGTTTGACTCCCGGAACCCACATATGAAAAAGGGGCCAGTGATATCGCTCAGCAGCACGGGTGCCTGTTGGTGCGTGAGGTCCTGAGGTCGACCCCCCGGTACCCACAATAATAATAATAATAATAATAATAATAATAATAATAATAATAAGGACCCATGCAGGCAGTGAAACTCAAAGTAGCAACCAGGCTTCTTGGTACATTTTACAAGATGCTGATTATAGGAGTTTGGATAGCTCGACAGAGTGAAGTGAATACTGAGGTACAACTTTTGAAATTGGATCTCCTATAGCTAGTTTTCTAGATATTTCATTCTGAAATAAAATTTTTAATCTTTCACCCTGTGTTTTTAGGATCTGAAATCTTTAACAATGTCCTCAAATCATGGCTCTTCTTGTGACATACAAGGTCATTGTCTTCTTCTCTTCAGAGTTGATCTCTTCATCATCAATTCCATTTTAGGTGTCTCTGGGATATATCCTAAATACATTAAAGTTTCCACTCAACACAGTAATTTGAATTCTTATTTTCTTACAATATAGTAAAGCAAAATTTTAGGCTTGGAATGACAGCACTGTCCCACCTTGCAATATCCATATCCTTTAGAATACTTTAAATGATTTCCAAAATTAGTTCTGCACTACAGGTGTACTGAGCTTTACATTAATAAGGAGATGACACAGGCAACCTTTTTCTTAGAGCCATACCAAAAGCTATGTCATACTATGTTCAGAAAATTAATGAAAATATAATATTTTACATAGAGTGTTTTCTACTTATTGTGTTCTATGTTGGACAATAAATGGAAGGAATACTAATTTTTAAAGTGTGAAGGAATGAATATGTACTTTTATCCACTATGAAAATTGACCTAATTTCAAAGAGACAGTTAACAACAAATATGCAGCAAATCTGTTTCAATAATAGATGGAGATGAAATGAACATATGAAAAATTTCTTATTCCTCAAAGATGTTCACTAGGAAATAGATATTAAAACATGTTCTTCTCATAGCATAGTATTTTGCAGAATCAAGATTATTATATATGCACCCATATGATTACCACAGTACAATAATGTAATGGGTTAATTGCTTCACTGTGTTATAATTCCAACATAGATTTTACCAGAAAGAAAGAGTGAACAGTGCTGAATTCTCCATAGGATGAGATTTGATCCAGTGATTGGTGGCATCAGACACAGAACCACCAAGTGCCATTTATCAAAGTAACTTGTCCATGCTAACTCCATTCCATTTGGCCATTCCTGAACTTTCTCAATGACACCTATTCTCTGCTTCCTGTGTCATGTGGTCTGTTCTCTTTGCTGTCAGCATAGAGCCACAAGCATAGAAAATACATTTCTGGTAAATAACTTATATGTGTTATATGCAATTCATCGGGCAGGGTTCCGAATATTTGGAAATAGGGTGTGGCACCAGATGAGCCTACACTTCTACCTCAATTTCAAAATGTATGCCTGTATAATTCTTCAACATATGGGCATTAGATACATTCCATTATTATAGGTAATTGATCCATATATATTTCAATGAAAGAAGAAGTATCTTCTGGTTTTGTGGGTTGTAACATAGAACACATTTCTATGGTTTGCTTTCAATATTTTCCTCTTTTATTTTTATTTTTTTGTGGGTACCAGGGGTTGACCTCAGGGTCTTGAGCACCAGCAGGCCTCTGTGTCACTGCACAATATAGCCAGCCCTTTTTTTGTATGTGGGTTCCGGGAGTCAAACTCGGGCCCTTGTGCTTGCCAAGCAGGCACTTACGCTACTAAGCCATCTCACCAGCCCCTATATTTTCCTCTTTGAGGCTTGTTAAACCTCCCTGATATTGGCTCCCAGTGATGTTCTCTAATTCCATAGTAAGTGAAAACAGACAGGTGTGGGTTACATAGCTGTAACCCAGTGTCTGCCACTCTCCTATAACAATGTGTTGGGTAGAATTGAAACACGAAATGAAGTAGAAGCAGGAGCCTGGGATATTCACTGTGCAGAGGTGCTCTCCCACCTGTTGAGATAACTAAAGTCTGCCCTTTCAAGGACCAACTGAGCCAGTTGCAGTTTAACCCATACTCAGAGTGCTATTCACAAAAAAAAGCAATCTTGACCAAGTAAGTACAAAAATAATTCAGTCATTCCCACCACCTAAATATTTTCTCCCATATCCCTCTCTGTTCAAGTGTTACAGGATTGCAATTTGGTGACAGCCTCATTTTGTTTTCATAATGCATCCATATGCTGCACTCCACTTGAACTTTCAGCTACCCCAGCTGAGACTATCACATGTCGCAGATGCATACTTGTGCATGTTTCCATGATAGGACCCCATAATAATTGCCTACTCATGGGTTCCATTCATGGTGGAAGGCATGGAAGATGTGAGACATTCTGCAGGATTTGTCACTTACATACTAATAAAAGAATCACAACTTTTAAGATTTTCAGCAAGATTTTATATGTCAGAAGTGGTTTCAGACTACATAGCCCCTGGGGTCATACACAGAGCTGTCAGTATTTCCTCAAAATCAGAGGAATTTTTAAGTTCAGTGTTAGCTGAGCAACTTAAAACCAGGTTTCTCATAGTACACATATTGTGTATGAGGAAGGACACACAGAACATCTTTGTCTGGTGGTGTGTCTTGAAGATGTCTCCTACTTGGGCCAGTTTCTTTGCACAGTGTGGAGCATGTCAGAACTCATCAAGCAAAAGTTCTTGGCTGTAATTTGTTGACAACCATGAAGATCTACAAAATAGTCATTGTGACATGTAGTTGCCTGTGGTGAGCTGAGTCACAATGGTGGAAGTTGCCATGGAGATATTGAGATAATCAGGGGCCACTTGTAGAAAAAAAAAATTAAGGCTTTTGCAGTGAAGATTGTATACTGAAGAAAAACATGGAGGTTTTTTTATGCAGGTTTTTTGTATGGAAATACTAGCAACAACTACCAATCAAAACTATTCAAATGTAAGTGGAGCAAACCATGTATTTTGCAAATGATCTTTTACTTTGATCTACCACTGAACCTGTGTTTGATTTGAAGCCATTTTCCTGTATGCTTTCAAATGATTTCCTGGCCTCATCACCAGGCTTTGAAGTAAAAGATAGTGGGATTTCTTCTCACCAAGTGCTCTGAATTTATGCAGGTTTGGAGCTCCTGTACTGTGGTTGAAATGGAAAATCAAGGGCAATTTCAGTGGAATAGAATAATAAGCCTCTTCACTAATAAAGTTTAAGGCATTCCCTTTGATATTATAAGAACAAATATGCAGACTTTTGTATATCTTCAGAAACAATGCAGCAAATGTAATAGCAAGAAATGTGAAATGAACATGGTGACTACATCTTGAAAGTGAACTATCCTGTGAAATTCAAGTAAGAAAGAGAGATAATGGGAAAAAATGAAAATACTGAAGTTCAGTGAGAGTTCATATTAAGAAATGAATGTGGATTAAAGTTGCAATTGGTCAGATGTGTTGTTTCCTGCCTTGGTTTAAAAACATCATAGGATAAAATTGAAGAACACCTTGCATAAGTCAGGCTTTAGGAGGAGAAATAAAATTCTAGCAATAACATTAAATTAGTAGCAGAGAATGGGAAACTAACTAGTGTAAAGAGAATTCTTTCCACCTCACTATGTATTTGTGTGTGCTATTTAATGGAGACATGATAATTTATTTTTGATTGGAATATCCCTGATTATACATTCTGCATATAAGGTTTTACTTACTATTCATTCAGGACGTGTAATAGACTGAAGTTGGCTTTGTCCAATTTTTCACAGTTTTCATGCTGACCGATATATGTTCTCACATTTTATAGGACTTCCTTTACTGAACTGATGTTGGTATTAAATATTGTGCTGATTTCACTTCTCTATGTAGCACAGTTTGACAAGAGCTGAATTTCCTTTCAATACTGAACTTGATTTGTATTTCCTTAGGGAAAATCTAACTGCTTCCTCTTTCCTATGTGTGGTTCAGAGCTCAGAGGCAGGGATATTATTGTGGATAGATGGACAGGAGCAAATATCCTCCATTATGGAAAAGTGGGTTACCAAAAGATTATGTATGAGTTTAAGACTAGAAGGGGATTACAGAGCCACAAAGTACGTGACAGCATTCTTTATTGTTTAGATAGGCATTTCTAATTCAAATCATATTCATATAGTTGAAGAAATATTTACATTTCAACATTACAAATTTCACACAAACTTCATTTCATAAACTACAATGAATGACAGAGGAAGACAATCTGTCACATACCCTTATAATCCCAATAATTAAATCTTTTCTCAGAAGTACCATATACATCTCTTCAGAGACTTAAGTGTATGTTGAAATGCCCCCATATAATGTCAGTATATAGGGAATTCCACAGGTGACTGTCATCAAATCCATAGATGCCTTTAAAGAAGGAGAAATATGGAAAGAGTAAATGAATATAGACAAAGGTATGGTTTGAGTGTGGAAGAAAGCTAGTCAATCCAATCACTGCTTTTCCTCTAGAACATGGAATTTTGTAATGTGATGGTAAATATAGAAGCCCTTAACTTTGGTATTTAGAGTTTGCTTGCTCATGCAATGCAAAAGGCTTGACATTTCCACACTGCATGCATGGATATTCTGAGGCTACCCTTGAGATCCATTACATATTCTGATGGTCAGCTATGTTCTGGGATATCAGGAAGGGGACATCACTGTCAAATATCACTTCTGTCTTGGTGACCAGGACAGAAATGTGGATACTATTGTTGAAATGAACAAAATGAGACATATACTTTCTAAACATATGAGCACCCCACATGAACATTCATGTTTTAAAACAAACTGCATGGTGTTGAATTCATGCCCCAAGAAACCTATTACTTTCTCTACTGATCTGCTTGACTGCCTGAGTCAAAACAGTGAAATCTGTGCAGAAGATGCAGTGACCACACAACACTTTCATACTTTATGGCTGCAGAACAATCTCATTAATGATGTGGACATATGGTGGCAGAGCAACTCAAAGTAGCATCGGCTTTATTTTTTTGGTGCTTTTTTACAAGATGCTGATTATAGGAGTTTGAAAGTTGCCTAGCGGGATGTGAAACTTGAGGTACCACATTGGAAAGTGGATCTTCAATTAATTGTTTTCCAGATGTTTCATTATGAAATGAAATTTTCAATCTCTCATCCTATCTGCATTTTAGGCTCTAAAGTCTTTATTCAATGCCCTCAAAACATAGCTCTTCTTCTGTGGTATAAGGTTATTGTCTTCTTCTCACCAGGGCCGATCTCTTCATCATCACTTCTAGTTTAGATGTCTTTGGGATACATCATTCCTCAAACAAAATAATTTGTACTCCACACAATATTTTGAATTCTTATTTTCTTACAAAATAGTAATGCAAAATTTTAGGCTTGGAATGAAAGAAATCTCCAACCTTGGAATATCCATATCTTTTGGAATACTTTAAATGTTTCCAAAATAAGTTGTCCTCTACAAGAACACTGAACTTTACATTAATAAGGACACAAAACACATACACTTTAAAAGTTATACCAAAATCTCTCATATTACACTCAGAAAATTAATGAATATATACTGTTGTACATGTATATTTGACTACATATTCTGTTCTGCATTGGACAATAATGTAGGAAACCCTAATTTGTAGTGTGTGAAGGAATGAGAATACACTCTTATCAACTTTGAAAATCAATGTAATAGGAAGCACAGAGTTAATAACAAATATGCAGCAAATCTCTTTTCAATGATAGTTGGATGGGCCAGTGAAATACCTCAGCAGCATCAGCACCTGCTTAGCAAGCATGAGGTCCTCATTTCAACTTCTGGAACCCACAAAGGAAAAATAGGGCCAGTGATATAGCTCAGTGGCACCCGTGCTTGCTGGCAAGTGTGAGGTCCTGAGGTTGACTACCAATTACCACGCAAAGAAAAATAAAAATAAAAAAGATGCACATGAAAGGCACACATAAAATAAACCTCCTTTAAAATTGAAGGTTTTCAATAGCGAAAAGGTATTCAAAACTTTTCACATAGCATAGTATTTTAAGAGAATCTGGAATATGAAATATTCCCCAATATATTTACCACAGTACAATAATGTGATAGATGAGTCAGTTCACTGGGGCAAAGTTACAACATAAAGTTTATCAGAAAGAGAGAGGGAACAGTGCTGAATTCTCCATAGGAAGAGATTTGATCCAGTGAATGGTGGCATCAGCCACTGAACCACCAAGAGACTTTTATTAAAGGAACATATCCACTCTACCTCCATCCACTGTGGCCATTGCTGAGCTTTGCCAAGGACACCTGTACTCTGCATCCTATGTCATGTGATCTGTTGTCTTTGTTGTCTGCATATAGCTGCAAGCATAGACAATATCTTTTTGTCTATTAACTCATATGTGTGATATGCCCTTCATTTTTCAGGGTTCCAAAATTTTGTGATAGGGCATGGCACCAAATTAGCCTAAAATTTTAGCTCAAATTAAATGTGTATGTATCTATAATTTTTCCATATCTGCACAAAAAATTTATTCGATTTTATAGGCAATTGATCAATATATATTTAAATGAGAGAAGAAATATTTTGAGCAATTTGTGCGTTGGGAAAATAGAACACATTTCTAGGGTTTGCTTTTGATATTTTCCTCTTTGGGGTATGTTAAACCTTTCTGATTTGGGTTAACAAGGATGTTCTCTAGTTACACAGTGCGAGAAAAGCACAAGTCTAGGATTACCTTGCTGTAATCCAATGTTTCACACTCTCCTCTAACATAGTGTGTGGTAGAATTGGGACACAAAAGACACGAAGTAGAAATAGGAGCCCACTCTATTCACTGTGAGGAGGTGCTCTCCCACCTGTTTGGATAACTACAGTCTGTCCTTCTTTCCAGGACCAAATGAGCCAAATATTCTGTTTATACTATACACAGAGTGCTATAGAGATCTTGTATTCACAAAAAATCAAAAGCTCTTGCCCTAGTAAATACAAAAATAATTCAGCCATTTCCACCAACTAAATATTTTCTCCCATATTCCACTGTCTTCAATTTTCAGAGGTTGTAAATGTGGTGATAGCCTCGTCCTTGTTTTCATAATGCATCCATATGCTTCACTCCACTTGAACTTTCAGCTACCCCAGCTGAGAATATTACATGTGGCAGATGCATTCTTGTACATGTTCCCATGATGCAACCCAATAGTAATTCCTTACTCATGGTCTCAATTCATGATGGAGGGTATGGAAGATGTGAGACATTATGCAGGATTTCTCACATGCATAGTAATGAAAGAATCAGATTTTTGAAGATTTCAGCAAAAGTTTGGATTGTCAGAAGTGGTTTTAGACTACAAAGTCCTTGGGACCATGCACACAGCTATCAATATTTCTTCATCAGAGGATGTTTCACTTCTATGCTATGTGAACAACTTACCAGCAGGTTTCTCATACCTTATATTGTGTATGAGGAAGCACAGGCAGAACGTCTTTGGCTGTGGGTGTGTCTTGAGGAAGTTTCATATTTCTGCCATTTTCTTTGCATACCAGACAGGGTGTCAGATTTCATCACACAACAGTTCTTTGCTGTTAATTAATGACAATCTTGAAGATCAAGACACTAAGAATTGTGAAGCCTATTTGTCTGGGTTGAGGTGAGTCACAATGTTGGAAGTTGCCGTGAAGACCTTGAGGTAATCAGGTGTCTATTCTAGAAAACATTTTTAAGATTTGTGGAGAGAAGGTTGTATACTGAAGAAACTCCAGAAAGTTTCATTACACATAGTTTATATATGGAACTACCAGTAACATCTACCAATCAAAACTAGCCATATCTAATAGTAAGGAACAGTGCATTTTGCAAATTATCATTTGATTTGATTGCTCACTGAGCAACTTCTTTTCCCTCTGAGTGTACGGCTGTGTTTGAATCCATTTTCCTGTATGCTTTCAAAATATTTCCTGGCTTCATCACTAGGTTTTGATATAAAAGATAGTGGGGTTACTTCTCAACAAATGCTATGAATGTATGCATATTTGGAGCCCATGTCCTGTGGTTGCAATGGAATTTCAAAAGCAATATCAATAGAATAATGTCTGATAATTAATAAATTTTAATATATTCCATTTTGTAATATAACAGGAAATATCCATCTTTTGGATATATTCAGAAATAATGCAGCAAAAGTAATACCAAGAAATGTAAAATGAACATGGAGACTACAGCTTGAAATTGAAGGATATTGTGAAATCGAAGTAAGGAAGAGAGAAATTGAGAAAAATGAAATAATTGAAGTTCAATTAGAGTTCATATCAGGAAGTAAATGTGAATTGAGGTTGTAATTGGTCAGATTTGTTCTTGTCTTGGCCTTTTAAAAACATCATAAGATAATACCAAAGAACACCTTGCATAAGTCAGACTTGGAGAAGAAATAAAATTCTATCAATAACATTAAATTGGTGGGAGTGAATGCTAAACCAACTAGTATAATGTGAGCTCTTTGCATTCCATCTTGTATCAATTTATGCTATTTAATGGACAAATGAGTATTTATTTTTGATTGGAATATCTATGATTATACTTTCTGGATACATTTTTGTTCTTCATATGTTTTAACTTATTAATCATTGAGGAGATAATCATAGATAGAAATTGGTTTTGTCCAATTTTTCACAATTTTAATGCAGACCAATATATTTTCTCACTTTTTATTGGACTTCCTTGACTGACCTGATGTGGGTATTAAACTTTGTGCTGATTTCACTTCTGTACATAGCAGTCTGACAAGTGGTGAATTTACTTTCAATCTTGAATATGATCTTTGAATTTCCTGAGGGAAATTTTAATTGGCACCTCTTTC
Organism: Erethizon dorsatum; assembly: GCA_028451465.1. Classification (NCBI taxonomy): domain Eukaryota; kingdom Metazoa; phylum Chordata; class Mammalia; order Rodentia; family Erethizontidae; genus Erethizon; species Erethizon dorsatum. Next base: position 864,902 of record JAQMCO010000026.1, on the reverse strand, counting down.
CTGTGTGTGGACCAGGGCTCAGAGGCATGGATATTATTGTGCATAGATGGGTAGGGGAAAACTTCATCATTTATAGAGAAATGAGTTACCATTAGTTTTTGTACGAATTTAACACTGGAAGGGGCTTACAGAGTCACCAAGTATAGGACAATGTGTTTTATGGTTTGCATAGGTATTTCTAATTCAGATGATCTCCACTAAGATGGGGAAATAATTACAACTCAACACTGTCAATTTCACATGAACATCATTTCATAAACTACAATGAAAGACAGAGGAAAAGAATCAGTCACTATCTATTTCAAAAGACCAAAATGTGCTGTCATCCTAAAACTTTGAAAACACATACTTTAATTCAGAATCCCAATAATTCCATCACTTCTCACAAGTATGGTATAGATCTCTTGAGTGACCTAAGTGTATGTTGAAATGCCCTCAGATAATGCCAATGTATAGTCAATACCACAGAAGACTGTCAATGGAGTCCATAGTTGCTTTTAAAGAAGGAGAAATATGGAAAGAGTAAACAAATAGATGTGAAGCTATGGTTTGATAGTGTAGGTAAGCTAATCAATCCAATCACTGTCTGTGACTTCTAGAGCATGTAATTTTGAAATATGACTTCAAATATGAAAGACCTTGCCCTTAATATTTAGAGTTTGATTGCTCATACAATGCAAAAAGCCTGAGAGTGATACTCTCTATGCATGGATATTCTGAAGCTACGCTTGGGATACATTACATGTTCTGATAAAGAACTATTTCCTGGGGTGTCAAGAAAGGGAAATCTCTGTCAAAAATCACTTCTGTCTTTGTGATCATTATAGAAATACCAATGTTATTGTCAAAATAGTCTAAATGAGACATATATTTTATGAACATATGAGCTCCCCACATGAATACCCATGTTTTAAAACAATGCACTGAGTTGACTTCATGCTCCATGTAACCTGTGACGTTCTCTCCTGATCTGCTTGATTGCCCAAGTGAAAACAGTGAAATCTGTACAGTAGATTCAGTGACCACACAACACTTGTGTACCTTGTGGCCACAGAACCTTCTCAATAATGATGTGGAGGCATGATAGCAGTGCAAAACAAAATAGCACCCAGGTTTTTCTGTGCTTTTTACAAGATGCTGATTATAGGAGTTAGGAGAGGTGAACAGAATGAAGTGAATGCTGAGGTACCACGTTTGTAATTGTATCTTTTCTTGCTAGGTTTCCAGGTATTTCATTCTGAAATGAAATTTTCTTTTTTCTTTCTTTTTTTTTTGTGGTACCAGGGTTCAAACTGAGGACCTCATGCAGCAGCAGGCTCCCATGCCACTGAGAGATATCACCAGCCCTTTTTACTTATGTGGGTACCAGGAGTCAAACTCAGGACCTCACGCTTGCCAGGCAGGCTCTTATGCCACTGAACTATCTCACTGGCCCTGAAAAGAAATTTTCAATCTTTCATCATATCTGTGTTGTTAGGCTCTGAAATATTTATTTAATGCCCTCAAATCATGGCTCTTCTTGTGAATTACATGGTCATTGTCTTCTTATCAGAGTCGATCTCTACATCATCACTTTCAGTTTATATGTCTTTGGGATAAATCATTCTTTATACAATAAAATTTGTAATCAACAAAATAATCTGAATTGCAATTTTCTTACATTATCGTATAGCAAAATTTTAGGCTTGGAAAGGCAGCAATCTCCCACCTTGAATTATCCATATCCTTTAGAATTCATTAACTGATTTCCAAAATTAGTGGCACATTAGAAGAATACAGAGCTTTACATTCATAAGTACAAAACACACATAAACTTCATAGTTAGGGTCATATCAAAACCTGTATCATACTACATTCAGAAAATGAATGTAAATATACTGTTGTACATATAGATTTTTCTCCTTACTCTGTTGTACATTGGATAATAACTGGAAGAAACTAATTTGTAAAGTGTGAAGCAATTAGAATGCACTCTTAGCCCCTATGAAGATCAACCTAATTGGAAGGAGAGAGTTAGGAAAAATATGCAGCAAATCGGTTTTCAATAATAGGTGGACGTGAAGTTAAGACATAAAAAATCTTCTTTAACCTCAGAGATGTTAGCTAGAAGGTAAGGAATTGAAACATGTTCTTCTCAGCATAGCATTTTGCAGAATAAAGAGTATGAAATATGCCTCCCTATGTTTACCACTGTACAATAATGTGAGAGGTGAATGGCACACTGTGTCATAATTACAATATAGAGGGACCAGTGAGATGTCTCAGTGGCATAAGTGCCTGCCTGGCAAGTGCTAGGGGCTGAGTTCAACTCCTGGAACCCACATACAAAAAAGGGCCAGTGATATGGCTCAGTGGCACAGGTGCCTGCTGGTGTGTGAGGTCCTTAGGTCAACACCTGGTACCCCCCACACACAAATAATAATAATAATAATAATTACTAAATAGAGTTTAGCAGAAAGAGAGAGGGAACAGTGCTGAATTCTCCATAGGATGAGATCTGATCCAGTGAATGATGGCATCAGACACTGGACCAAGTTCCATTTATAAAAGGAATATATCCATTCTTCCTCCATTCCCTGTGGCCATTACTGAACTTTCTCAAAGATATCTGTTCTCTTCTTGCTGTGTCATATGGTCTGTTATCTTTGTTGTTGGCATATAGTTGCAATCATGGACAATATATTTTTGTCTAATAAATAGGTGTGACATGAACTTCATTGGAGAGGGTGCCAAAAATTTGGTGATAGGGTGTGGCAACAGATTAGCCTACAATTTTAGCTCAATTTAAAATTATATGCATCTATAATTCTTTAAAATCTGAGGTCAGTGAGATAGCTCAGTGGCATAAGCACCTGCCTGGCAAGCATGAGGTCCTGAATTTGACTCCCAGAACCCACATAAAGGAAAAAAAAGTGCCAGTGACAGTGATATCACTAAGTGGTACAAGTGCCTGCTGGCATATGAGGTCCTGAGTTCAACCACTGATACCCCCCAAAAAAATATTCTGAGCACATTTTATATTCTGATGTTATAGGCAATTGAGCAATATATATCTAAATGAGAGAATAAATATCTTTGGTAATTTGGGGGTTGGGGATATAGAACACATTTCTGTGATTTCCTTTCCGTATATTTCTCTTTGTTTCATGTTAAACTTTCCTGATAGTTCCTGCAACTCTCCTCTAACATACTGTCTGGTAGAATAAGAAAAGAAAAGTAATGAAGTGGAAAAATAAGCCCAAAATATTCACTGTGAGGAGGTGCTCTCCACCTTGGGTATGTAAAGTCTATCCTTCTTTCAAGGACCAACAGCCAAACATGCAGGTTAATCCATAGTCAGAGTGCTATATGAATCTTGCATTCACAAAAATGAAGTGCTCTTAACTGAGTAAGTACCAAAATACTTCAGCCATTTCCACCACCTAAATATTTGCTCCCATATCTCTCTCTCTTAAAATGTTAGAGGATGTAAATTTGGTGACAGCCTCATTTTTCTTTTCATAATGCATCCATATGCTGCACTCCAATTGAACTTGCAACCTCACAAGAAGAAAATATAATATGTGGCAAATGCCTACTTTGCATGTTCCCATGACAGGACCCCATAGTTTTGCCTAATCATGGGCTCAATTTATGGTGGAAGGCATGGAATATTTGAGACATTCTGCAGGATTTCTCCCTTGTATACTGATAAAATAATCAAATTTTTCAAACTTTTCAGCAAAGTTTGAAATGTCAGAAGTGGTTTCAGTCTACATAGTCCCTGGGGCTATGGACACAGCTGCCAATATTTCCTCCACATCAGAGGAAAGTTCAGCTCAGTTTCATCTGAGCACCTTACAATGAGGTTTCTCATTCTGTATATTGTGTATGAAGAATGACAGGCATATCATCTTTGGCTGGGGGTATGTCTTGGGGAAGCTTCCTCTTTGTGCCACTTTGCACAACAGGGAGGATGTCAGAGCTCATCACATGACAGTACTCGACTATGATTGACTGACGACCATGAAGATCTAGATAGTAGGAATTGGGACAAGTAGTTGCCTGGGGGGAGCTGAGTCACAATGGTGGAAATATGCCATAGAGACCTTGAGGTAACCAGGCATGTCTTCTAGAAATATTTTTAAAATTTGGTGGTGAAAAGGCTGTACACTGAAGAAACATCTAGGAGGCTTACTTACACAGAGTTTACATTTGAAACTACAAACAACAACTTGCAATCAAACCTAGCTAAATGGAATAGGAAAGAACCATGCATTTTGCAAAAGATCTCTTCAGGTGATCCACCACAGAACAAATTATTTTCCTTCTAATTGTAGGTCAGTGTTTGAATCCATTTTTCTGTATGTATTCAAAAGATTTCCTGGCCTCATCACCAGGCTTTGAAATAAGACACAGTTGTTTGGAGCTCATGTCTTGTGGTTTAAATGGAAATTCAAGGGCAATTTCAATAGAATAACAAGTCTCTTTATTAATAAAGTTTTAAACCATACCCTGTGATGATATAAGAGCAAACATCCAGACTTTTGGATATCTTCAGAAAAAATGCAGCAAAAGCAATAACAAGAAATGTGAAATACAATTGGACAGTATAGCTTGAAAGAGAAGTATTCTGTGAAATTGAAGTAAGGAAGAGAGAAAATGAGAAATAAATGAAAAAATCTGCACTTCAATTAGAGTTTTTATAAGGACTTGAATGTGAATTGAGTTTGCAATTGGTCTGATATGTTCTTTCCTGCCGTGGCTCTTAAAAAGTAACATAGGATAAAGTTGAAGAACACCTTGTGTAAGTTAGACTTTAGGAGAAGAAATAAAATTCTATCAATAGCATTACATGGGTAGCAGAGAATGTGAAACTACCTAGTGTAAAGAGAATTTTTTCCATTCCAGCATGTATCTATGTACACAATTTTATGGATAGATGAGAATTTATTCTTGATTGGAATATCCCTGATTATAGTTACTGGATACATTTGTGTTCTGCATATAATTTTAACTTAGTATTCACTGAGGACGTAGTCATAGATTGAACTTAGCTTTGTCCAGTTTTTCTTTTTTTTTTGTGGGTACCAGGGGTCGACCTCAGGACCTCACACACCAGCAGGCGACCATGCCACTGAGCAATATCACCGGCCCATTTTTCATATGTGGGCTCCAGGAGTCGAACTCAGGTCCTCACGCTTGCCAGGCAGGTGCTTATGCCACTAAGCCATTTCACCAGCCCTGTCCAGTTTTTCATAATTATCATGCAACTGATATATGATCTCTCTTTTGTAGGACTTCCTTTACTTAACTGATGTGGATATTAATCTTTGTGCTGATTTCACTTCTCTATATACCACAGTATGACAAGAGCTGAATTTGATTTCAATTCTGAATTTGATCTTAGAATTTTCTCAGGGAATTTTTAATTTGTTCATCTTTCCTTTGTATGGTTCAGGGCTCAGAGGCATGGATATTATTGTGAATAGATGGGTAGGAGCAAATATCCTCAGTTACAGAGAAGTGGGTTACCAAGAGATTATGTATGAGTTTAACACTGGATGGGGCTTACAGAGACACCAAGTATATGGCTGCTTGATTTATGGTGTGATGGGGATATTTTATTCAGAGGATCTCCACTTAGATGCAGAAATATTAACAATTCAACTCTGTAAATATCACTTGTACATTATTTCATAAACTAAAATGAATGACAGAGGAAAACAACCAGTCACTATTGATTTTAAGTGAGCAGTGTTATCCCCCTAAATCCTAGTAAACTCATAGCCTTATTCATATTCCCCATAATTCCAACACTTCACTGAAATATGGTTTACATCTCTTGAGAGACCAAAGTGTATTTTGAAATGCACCCAGATTATGTCAATATATAAGGAATTCCACAGGAGACTGTTGTGGAATCCACAGTTGCATTTAAAGAAGGAGAAATATGGAAATATTAAATGAATAGAGACAAATGTATGGTTTGAGAGAGGAGGAAACATAGTCAATCCAATCACTGTTTGTGGCCTCTAGACCAGGGAATTTCAAAATGTGATTTGCAATATAGAAGACCTTTCTATTGGTATTTAGAGTTTGTTTTCTCATGCAATGCAAAAGGCCTGATATTGTGACTCTATGTGCATGGATATTTTGAGGCTATGTTTTGGACACATTACTTGTTCTGATATTCAAGTATTTTCTGGAGTATAAGGAAGGGGACATCACTGTCAAAAAGTCACTTCTGTCTTGGTGATCATTATAGAAATATGGATGCCATTTTTTAAATGAATTAAATGAGATATATTTTATGACCTTACAAGATCCCCACTTGAATATCCATGTTTTAAAACATACTGCCTGTAGTTTATGTCATGCTCCATGTAGCCCATCATGTTCTCTCCTGATCTCACTTACTGTTGAAGCCAAACCAGTGAAATCTGCGCAGAAGATTCAGTGACCGCACAACATTTGCATACTTCATGGACAAAGAACCATCTCATTAGTTATGTGGATGCATGCTGGCAGTGCAACTGAAAGTAGCAAGGGCTTTATTGGTATTTTTCACAAGGTGCTGATTACAGGAGTTTGGAGATATACACAGAATGAATGAATCCTTAGGTACCAATTTCATTAGTGGATCTCCTGTTGCTAGTTTTCCAGATGTTTCATTCTGACATGAAGTTTTCAGTCTTTCATCCTGTGTGGTTTGGCTCTGAAATTTTTATTCTATTTTCTCAAATCATGTCTCTTCTTGTCTGGTACAAGGTCATTCCTCTTGTCATCAAAATAGATCTCTTCATCATCACTTCCAGTTTACATGTCTTTGTGATATATCATTCCTTTTACTTTAAAATTTGCACTCAACAAAATAACTTGAATTATTATTTTCTTTTTTTTGTGTGTGGGTACCAGGGGGTCGATCTCAGGACCTCGTGCGCCAACAGGCACCCGTGCCGCTGAGCGATATCACCGGCCCCTTTTTCGTATGTGGGATCCGGGAGTTGAACTCGGGCCCTCGTGCTTGCAAGGCAGCGCTTACACCGCTGAGCCATCTCACCGGCCCCAAATTCTTATTTTCTTACAATATACCAAAGTAAAATTTTAGGCTTCAAACCAGAGCTCTTTCCAACCTTGGAATGTTCATACATTATAGAATACATTAAATGCTTTCCAAAATTTGTTGTACACTACAAGAATATTGGGCTTTACATTAATAAGAACACAACACACACACACTTTATTTCTAGAGTCATACCAAAACTTGTATCATATTATATTCAGAAAATTATTGGAAATATAGGGTTAAACATATAGCTTATTCTTCTTATACTGTTGTAAATTGTATATTAAATGGAAGAAAAACTATGTTGTAAATTCTGAAGAAATGAGTATATACTGTTATAAACTATGCAGATCGACCTAATTGAAAGGAGAGAGTTAATACCAAATATGTGGGGAATCTGTTTTCAATAATAGATGGACATGAAATGAACATACAAAAACTACTTTAAACTAGAGAACGTGTTCTAACAAATAGATATTCAAGTAAGTTATTCTCATAACAGCATTTTGCAGAATCAAGAATATGAAATATGCACTCATATGATTACAATACAATAATGTGAAAGGTGATCAGTTCCCTGTGTCATAATTACAACACTGAGTCCTCAGAAAGAGTGTACAGTGCTGAAATCTCCATAGGATGAGATCTGATCCAGTGAATTGTGGCATCAGACACTGAACCACCAAGTGTCATTTATCAAAGTCATATGTCCACTCTACCTCCATTCCCTGTGGCAATTCCTGAACTTTCCCAAAGACACCTGTTCTTTACATCCTGTGCCATGTGGTCTGTTCTTTCTGTTGTCAGCATATAGCTCCAAGCATGGACAATATATTTTTATCTATTAACGCAGTGTGATATGCAGTTCATTGGGCAGGGTTTCCGATATTTATTGATAGGGCATGACAACAGATTAGACTACAATTTTAGTACAATTTAAAAGGGTATGCATCTATAGTTCTTCAAAATCTGGGCCTAACTTATATTCTGATTTTACAGTCTATTGGTTAATATGTATTTCAATGAAAGCAGAATTATCTTGGGCAATTCATGGGTTGGGGACATATTTCTATGGTTTGCTTTTGATATTTATCACTTTGGGGTATATTAAACCTTCTTGATATTGGTTCCCAATGATGTTCTCTAATTCCAAAGTAAGAGACAACCACAAGGCTAGGGTAACATTGCTGTAAACATTGTGTCCCCTAGAATTGGAACACTAAAGAAATGAAGTAGAAGCAGGAGCCCACAATATTCACTTTAAGGGAGTGATGTCCCACCTGTTGGGATAATTAAAGTCTGTCCTTTCATTCAAGGACCAACTGAGCCAAACATGCAGGTTAGTCAATAGTCGGAGTGCTATACAGTTCTTGTATTCACAAAATTCAAGTGCTCTTGAAATAGTAATTACAAAAATACTTCAGCCATTTACACATTTTCTCCCATATCCCTCTCTTTTCAAGGTCTTACAGGATGTAAATTTGGTGACATCCTCATCCTTTTTCATAATACATCCATATGCTGCACTCCACTTGAACTTTCAGCTACCCCAGCTGAGAATATCACATGTGGCAGATGCATATATGTTCATGTTCCCATGATAGGGCCCAAAAGCTTTTGCCTACTCTTGGGTTCAATTCTTAGGGGAAGGCATGGAAGATATGAGATACACTGATTACAACCAGGTTTCTCATACCATATGTTGTGTATGAGAGGCACAGACAGAATGTCTTTGGCTAGGGGTGTGTCTTGAGGAAGCTACATATTTGGGCCAGTTAGTTTGCACAGCAGGGAGGATATCAGAGCTCATTAAGCCAAAGTTCTTGGCTGTGACTGGCTGAAGATCTCAATACTAGGAATTGTGACATGTAGTTGCTTACTCTGAGCTGATTCACAATGGTGGAAGTTGTCATGGAGACTTTGAAGTAACCAGGGTTCTCTTCTAGAAATTTTTTCAAAGTTTTGTGGAATGAAGGGTGTATATCAAGGAAACACACTTGAGGCTTTCTTATACAGAGTTTGCATATGGAACTACAAGCAACAAGTACAAATTCAAACTAACCAAATGGAATAGGAAGGAACTGTGTATTTTGCAAATGATCATTTGATTTGACCTCCCACTGAGCAACAACCTTTCCCTCTGCAGCTGGGTCTTTGTTTGAATCCACTTTCCTGCATCCTTTCAAAAGATTCTACAACCTCATCAACAGGTTTTGAAATAAAACATAGTGAGTTTAACTCTCACCAGATGCTTTGAATGTACACGTGCTTGGACCTCATATTCTATGATTGAAATGAAAATTCAAGGGTTATTTCAATAGAATAATAAGTCAACTTTTCATAAAGTTACAAGGCATTACCTTTGATAATAAGAGCAAATATGCAGCCTTCTGGATATCTTCAGAAACATTGCAGAAATCAAAAAAGCAATTAATGTGAAATAAATGTGGATAGTACAGCACAAAAGAGAAGGATCCTGTGAAATCAAAGTAAGCAAAAGAGAAAATTATTTAAAATTAAAGTTCAATTAGAGTTCATCTCAGGAATTGAATGTGAATTTAGGTTTCAATTGGTCAGATGAGTTGTTTCCTACCTTAGGCCTTTAAAAACAACAGGATAAAATTGAAGAAATTCTTGCATAAATCAGACATTATGAGAAGAATTAAAATTCTATCAATAACATTAAGTTGGTAACAGCAAATGAGAAATTCACTGGTGTAAACAGAATTCTTTCCATTCCAGCATGTGTCCATGTGTACTATTTTATGCAGAGATTAGAATTTATTTTTGATTGGAATAGCCCTGATAATAGTTTCTGGATACATTTGTGTTCTGCATATATATTTTAAGTTAATATGCATTGAGGAGGTAGTTATAGATTGAAGTTGGCTTTGTCCAATTTTTCACAATTTTCTTGCAGAATGATATCTGTTCTCACTTTTTGTAGGACTTTTTTTACTGAACTGATGTGAGTAATTAAACATGCTGATTTTATTCTCTATGTAGCACAATCTGACAAGAGTGGAATTTGATTTCCATCATGAATTTTTTTTTGTGGGTACCGGGGTTTCGACCTCAGGACCTCGTGCGCCAGCAGGTGCCAGGGCCGCTGAGCAATATCACCGGCCCCTTTTTCGTATGTGGGTTCCGGGAGTCAAACTCGGGCCCTCGCGCTTGCCGGGCAGGCACTTAAGCCGCTGAGATATCTCACCGGCCCGCCATCATGAATTTTATCTTAGTATTTCCTCAGGAAATTATAATTTGTTCATCTTTCCTGTGCATGTTTCACATCTCAGAGGCATGGATATCATTTTGGATAGATGGTCAGGAGCAAATCCCCTCAGTTATGGAGAACTTGGTTACCACGAGAGTATGTATGAGTTTAACAATGGAAAGGCCTTACAGAGCCACTAATTACATGACAGCATGATGGATGGTTTGGATAGGCATTTTGAATTCAGATGATCTCCACTTAGAAGAAGAAATATTAAGAATTCAACCCTGTTAAATTCACATGAACATAATTTCTTAAACTACAATAATGACAGAGGAAAACAATAATTCACTATCCATTTTAAATGACCAAAACATATTATCCTCCTAAAATATAGGAAAATCATACTTTTATTCATATTCCCAATAATTCCATCATTTCTCATAAGTATGGTTTACATCTATTGAGAGAAATAAGCATATGTTGAAATGCCCCCTGATAATGTCAATATATAGGGAATTCCACAGGAGACTGGCACAGAATCGACCATTGACTTTCATGAGGGAGAAATATAGAAATAGTAAATGAGGGCTGGTGAAATGGCTCAGCAGTGTAAGCACCTGCCTTGCAAGCATGAGGGCCTGAGTTCGACTCCCAGAACCCACATACAAATAAAGGGCCGGTGATATCCCTCAGTGGCATGGGTTCCTGCTGGTACAGGAGGTCCTGAGGTCAACCCCTGGTACACACACACACACACACACACACACACACACACAAAGAAATAGTAAATGAGTAGAGACAAAGGTACAGTATGAGAGTGAAGGAAAGCTAGTCACTGTCTGTGGCCTGTAGAGCATGTTATGTTGAAATGTTACTTCCAATATGGAAAACATTGCCCTTGGTATTTAGAGTTTGCTTGCTCATGCAATGCAAACCACCTGATATTGCAACTCTCTATGCCTGGATATTCTGATGCTACCCTTGGGATATAGTACATGTTCTGATAGTCAAGTATTTTCTGGAGTATGAGGAAGGGTAGATCACTGTCAAAAAATAATTTCTGTCTTGGCGATCATTATAGAAATATGGATGCCTTTGTTGAAATAAAATAAATGAAACATATATTGTATGAACATACAAGCTCCCCACATGAAGATCCATATTTTAAAACATACTTCACACAGTTGATTTCATGCTTCATGTAACCTGTGACATTCGTTCCTGATCTCCTTGACTGCCCAAGACAAAGGAATGAAATCTGTGCCAAAGATTCAGTGACCACACAGCAATTGCATTTTTCATGACCAAAGAAACATATAATTTAATGATGTGGATGCATGCAGGTAGTTCTACACAAAGCAGCACCTGGCTTTTTCGGTGCTCTTTACAAGATTCTGATTATAGGATTTTGGACAGATGGACAGAGTGAAGTGAATCCTGAAGTACCTATTTTGTTAGCGGATCTCCTCTTGGTGGTTTTCCAGATGTTTCATTCTGAAAGGAATTTTTCAGTCTTTCAATATAGCTGTGTTATTAGGCTCTGTACTATTTATCCAATGCCCTCAAATCATAGTTCTTCTTGTGAGGTAGCAGGTCATTGTCTTCCTGTCATCAGAGTCCATGTCTTCATCATCACTTCCAGTTTATAGGGCTTTGGTATACATCATTCCTTATATATTAATATTTGTACTCAAAAAAACAATTTGAATTCTTATCTTAGTACAATATAGTAAAGCTAAATTTTGGGCTTGGAACGATAGCATTCTTCAGCCCTTGAATTTCTATATGCTTTAGAATACTTTAAATGCTTTCCAAAATTCATTGTACACTACAAGAATACTGAGTTTTACATTAATAAGGACACAACACATATAATTTTTTGATTCATAATAAAACCTGTTATACTACATTCAGAAAAAGAATGAAAATATACTGTTGTACACAAATATTTTTCTCCATATTCTGTTCTAATTTGGATGAAAAATGGAAGAAACCCTAATTTGTAAATTGTGAAGCAATGAGCATATACTCTTATCCACTATGAAATTTGACCTAATTGGAAGGACAGAATTAACACCAACTATGCAGCCAATGTGCTTTCAGTAATAAAGGGACATGAAATGAACACATAAAAACTCGACTTTAATCTCAAAATGTTGTTTAGGAAACAGATATTAAAACATATTCTTCTCATATCATAGTATTTTGCAGAACCAAGAATATAAAATATGTCCTCAAATGTATACAATAATTTGAAAGAAGAATTGATTCACAGGGTCATAATGACAATATACAGTTGATCAGAAAGTGATAGTGGACAGTGCTGAATTCTCCATAGGATGAGATTGGATCCAGTCAATGGTGGCCTCAGACACTGAACCACCAAGTGCCATTTATCAAAGTAAAATATCCACTCTACCTCCATTTCTTGGGGCCATTCCTGAGCTTTCCTAAAGACACCTGTTCTCTGCTTCCTGTGTCACATGGTCTTTTCTCTTTGTTGGCAGCATATAGCTGCAAGCACGGACAATATCTTCTTGTCTATGAACACATATGGGATATGCACGTCATTGAGCATGGTTCTAAATATTTGGTGATATTGTATGGCACCAGATTAGCCTTCAATTTTAGCTCAATTTAAAAGTGTGTGCATCTATAATTCTTCAAGATCTGGGCATTATATATATTCTGATTTTATAAGCAGTTGATCAATATATATTTAAATTAAATAAATACATTGGGCAATTTATGGAATGGGGACCTCAGAAAAATTCTATATTTTCCTTTCAATATATTTTTCTTTGTGGTATGTTAAACCTTCCTGATATTGTCTCCAAATGATGTTCTCTAATTGCATAGTAAGAGACAACCACAAGGGTAGGGTAACATTTTTGTAAACCAGTTTCTGCCCCTCTCCTCTAGCACACTGTCTGGTAGAATTGGAACACAAAAGAAAGGAAGTAGAAGCTGGAGCCCACTATATTCACTGTGAAGATGTGCTCTCACACATATTGGGATAACTAATGTCTGTCTTGATTTCAATGACCAACTGAGCCAAAGATGCAGTTTAATCCATAGTGAGAGTGACATAAAGATCTTGTGTTCACAAAAAGCAAACACTCTTGCCCTAGTAAGCACCAAAATAATTCAGCCATTTCCACCACCTAAATATTTTCTGCTGTATCCCTCTCTCTTTAGTTGTTAGAGGTTGTAAATTAGGTGACAGCTTCATCATTATTTTCATAATGCATCCACATGCTGCACTCCACTTGTAGCTACAACTATGCCAGTTGAGAATATCATATGTGGCAGATGTGTACTTGTGCATGTTCCCATGATAGGACACCATAGTAACTGCCTACTTGAGGGCTCAATTCATGGTGTAAGGAGTGGAAGATATGAGGCACTATGCAGGATTTCTCTCTTATATACAAATAAAAAATCACATATTTGAAGATTTTCAGCAAAATTTTGGATTATCAGAAGCGGTTTCAGAGTACATAGTCCTTGGTTCCATGCACACAGCTGTCAATATTTCTTCCACTTCAAAAGAAGGTTCAGTTCGGTGTTATCTGAGCATTTTAAATGAGGTTTCTCCTACTGTGTATGGTGTATTAAGGACAGGCAGAACATGTTTGGCTGGTGTGTGTCTTGAGGAAGCTTCCTATTTGGGTCAGTTTGTTTGAACAGCAGAGAGGATGTTAGTGCTCATCAAGCAACAGTTCTTGGCTATGATTTGATGACAACCATGAAGATCTAGATGTTAGGAATTGAGACATGTAGCTGCCTACGGTGAGCTGAGCCACAAAGGTGGAAGTTGCGATGGAGAGCTTGATGTAATCAGGATTTTATTCCAGAAAAATTTTTATTTTTTTGTTTTTATTTTTTTGGTGGGTACTGGGGGTTGACCTCAGGACCTCATGCACCAGCAGGCACCCGTGCTGCTGAGCGATATCACCAGCCCCTTTTTCATATGTGGGTTCTGGGAGTTGAACTCAGGACTTCATGCTTGCCAGGCTGGCGCTTGCCAGCGCTTACACTGCTGAGCCATCTCACCGGCCCCAGAATAATTTTTAAAGTGTTGTGGAATGATGGGTGTATACTGAAGAAACACCTTGAAGCCTTCCTTACACAGAGGTGGCCTAAGAAACTACAAGCAACACCTTCAAATCAGTACTAGCCAAATGGAATAGGAAGGAACTGTGTATTTTCAAGTGATCTTTTGATTTGATCTCCCACTGAGCAACTTCTTTTCCTTTGGAGATTGGGTTTGTTTTTGAATATATTTTCCTGCTTGCTTTCAAAAGATTTCCTGGCCTCATCACCAGGCTTTGAAATAAAACCTAGTGAGATTACCTATCACCAAATGCTCTGAATGTACACATGTTTGGATCTCATGTCCTGTGGTAGAAATAGAAATTCAAGGTTAATTTCAATAGAATAAGTCTTCTTAATAATAAAGTTTTTCCATATTGCTTTTTGTTATTTAAGAGCAAATATCTATCCTTTTGGATACCTTCAGAAACATTGCAGCAGAAGTAATAGAAAGAAATGTTAAATTAACTTGGAGACTACAGCTTGAAAGAGAAATATCCTGTGAAATCAAAGAAAGGAAGACAGAAAATGGGAAGAAAATGAAAATGTTTTTTTTTTTTGTTACCGGGGGTCGACCTCAAGACCTCATGTGCCAGCAGGTGCCCATGACACTGAACGATGTCACTGGCCCCTTTTTCATATGTGGGATCTGGGAGTCAAACTCCGGCCCTCACGCTTGCCAAGCAGGTGCTTATGCCATTGAGCCATGTCACCAGCCCAAAAATGAAAATTTGAAGTTCAATTTGAGTTCATACCAGGAATTGAATGAGAATTGAGGTTTTGATTGGTCAGAAGTTTGGTTTACCTCCATGGCCATATAAAAATAACATGGGATAAAAATGACAAACTCCTTGCTTAAGTCAGATTTTAGTAGAAGAAATAAAATTCGATGACTGACTTTAAATTGGTGGCAGAGAATGTGAAAATAATTGGTGTAAAAATAATTCTTTCCATTCTAGCCTGTATCCATGTATGCTATTTTATGGAGAGATGAGAATTTATTTTCAATAGGAATATTCATGTTTATAGTTTTGGATACATTTCTGTTCTCCTTATAAGTTTAAAATTAATATTCCTTGAGGAGTTAGTCATAGATGCAAGTTGGCTTTGTCATTTTTTTTTCAAAATTTTCATGCAAACTCATATATGTTATCACACTTCATAGGACTTCTTTTACGAACTGATGTGGGCATTAAATTTTGTACTGATTTCATTTCTATATAAAGCACATTCAGACACGAGCTGAATTTGTTTCAATATTGATTTTGATCTTATATTTTCTTGAGGAAGATTTTAATAGGTTCCTCTTTCCTGTGTATGGTTCACTGCTCAGAGTCACAGATGTGTTTGTGGATAGATGGGCAATAGCAAATTTCCTCCATTATGGAGAAGTGGGTTACACTGAGATTAGGTATGAGTTTAACACTGGAAGGGGCTTACAGAGCTATCAAATACATTATAGAATGTTTTATGGTTTGATAGGCATTTCTAATTTTGATGATCTCCACTAAGATGAAGAGATATATACTATTCAATCCTGTCAATTTCACACAAACAACATTTCATGAACTACAGTAAATGACAAAGGAAAACAATGTGTCAGTATCTATTTTAAATGACCAAACTGTGTTATCCTCTGAAAACCTAGAAAAATCAAACCATTACTCATAATTCCAATAATTGTATCATTTCTCAGAGGTATCATATACATCTTGAGAAATAAAAGTCCATGTTGAAGTGCCCCCAGATAATGTCAATATATAGGGAATTCCAAAGTAGATTGTCAGGGAATCCACAGATGCCTTAAAAGAAGGAAAAATATGGAAATAGTAAATGAATAGAGACAAACACATTGTTTGATAGTGGAGGAAAGCTAGCCCATCCAAGTACAGTTTGTGACCTTGAAAGCAGGTAATTTTGAAATGTGACTTAATATATGGAAGTTCTTACCCTCACTACTTAGAGTTTTCTTGCTCATGCAATGTAAAATTTGTGATATTGCAACTTTTATGCAAGGATATTCTGAGGCACTTTTGGGATCCATTACATGTTCTGATAGTCAAATATTTTCTGGGGTATAATGAAGGGGATATCACTGTCAAATAATCACTTCTGTCTTGTTGATCATTATAGAAATGTGGATGCCATTGCTGAAATGAAATAAATGAGATGTATATTTTATAAACATATGAGGTCTCCCATGAATTTCATTTTTTTAAAACATATGCATGTAGTTGCATTCATGATCCAAGTAATCCATGACATTCTCTCCTGATGTGATTGATTGCCCATGCCAAATAATTGAAAGTTGTGCAGAAGATTCAGTGACCATACAACACATGCATACTTCATGGGCACAGAACCATCTCATGAATGATGTGGATACATGCTGACAGTGCAACTCAATGTTGCCCCTGGTTATTTTGATGCTTTTTACAAGACACTGATTATAAGAGTTTGGAGAGGTGAAAAAATTGAAATGAATCCTGAGGTACAAATTTCATTAGTGGATCTCCTCTTGGTAGTTTTCTCAATGTTTTATCTGAAATGAAATTTTAAATCTTTCACATTATCTGTGTTTTTATGTTCTGAAATCTTTATCCAATTCCCTCAAATCATGTCTCTTCTCATGAGGAACAAGGTCTTTGTCTTCATGTCATCATTGTGGATCTCTTCATCATAACTTCCAGTTTACATGTCTTTCAGTTATATCATTTCTTATACTTTAAAATTTGAAATCAACACAATAATTGGAATTGTAATATTTTAATAATATTTTACAGCAAATTTTAGGATTGGAATGACAGTACTCTCCAACCTTGAAATATCCATATCCTTTACAATATGTTAAATGCTTTCCAAAATTAGTTGTACACTATAAGAATACTGAGCTTTACATTACTAAGGACACAACACTCATAAACTTTATTTTTTGAGTCATAAAAAACCTGCATCATACTTCATTCAGAAAATTAATGAAAATATACTGTTGAACATGCAGCTTGTGCTCCTTATTCTGTTCTACATTTGATAATAAATGCAAAAAACTCTAAATTTTAAAGTGTGAAGGAATGAGTATATACACTTAACAGCTATAAAACTTGAATTAATTGGAAGCAGATTTAATATCGAATATACACAAATCTGTTTTCAATAGTAGATGGACGTGAAATGAACACATAAAAAACTACTTCAAAATCAGATGCGTTTGCTAGGAAATACATATTCAAACATGTTCTTCTCATAACATAATATTTTGCAGAATCAAGAATACAAACTATACACCCATAGGTTTACCACAGTACAATAATGTGAAAGGTGAATCGATTCACTGTGTCATAATTGCAACATAGAGTTTATCCTAAAGACAGAGAGTGTTGCAGAATTCTCTATAGGGTGAGACCTCATCCAGTGAATGGTGGCATCAGACACTGAACCATTAAGTGCCTTTCATTAAAGTAACATATCTATTCAACCTCCATTCCCTGTGGTGATTTCTGAGCTTTCACAAAGAAACCTGTTCTCTGCATCCAGTGTCTTCTGGTCTGTTTTCTTTGTTGTCTGCACAGAGCTGCAATCATGGAAAGTAACTTTTTGTCTAATGACTCATATATGTGATATGCACTTCATTGCATAGGGTTGCAAATATTTGGTGATAGTGTGTGACACAAGATTAAGCTAAACTTTTAGCTTAATTTCAAAGTGTATGCATCTATAATTCTTCAAAATCTGGTCATGATTTACATAATTTACATAGTTATCTAATTTACATTTACATAATCTACAAAACAATGAAACATGAAATATCTTGGGCAATATGTGGGTTGGAGACATGGGACAAAATTCTATGGTTTGCTTTAGATATTTTTCACTTTGGGGTATGTTAAACCTTCCTGATATTGGTTCACAATGATGTTCTCTAATTCTGTAACAAGAGACAACCAGAAGTCTAGGGTAACATTGCTGTAAACCAGAGTCTGCCACTCTCCTCTAACATACTGTCTGGTAGAATTGGAACAGAAAAGAAGTGAAGTAGAAACAGAAACTCATTTTATTCACTGTGAAGAGATGCTCTCCCACCTGTTGGAATAACTGAAGTCTGTCCTGCTTTCAAGGACCAACTGAACAAAACATGCAGGTTAATCCATACTCAGAGTGCTATAGATATCTTGTATTCACAAAAATCAAGTGCTCTTGACCTAGTCAGTACAAAAATAATTCAACCATTTCCACCACCTAAATATTTTCTCCCATAATCCTCTTTCTTCAGACGTTAGAGGATGTATATATATTTAGTGACAGCCTCATTCTTGTTTTCATAACACATCCCTGGACTGCACACCACCTGAACTTTCAGCTACCCAGCTGAGAATATCACATGTGCCACATGCCTACTTGTGCATGTTCTCATGACAGCACCCCATAGTAATTAGCTACTGGTGGGTTCAATTCATGCTGAAAGGCATAGAAAATGTGAGGCATTCTGCAGGATTTCCCACTATATACTAATTTAAAAAATCAGAGTTTTGAAGTATTCAGCAAAATTTTGTATTGTCAGAAGCAGTTTCATATTACATACCCCTTGGAGCCATGCAGGCCACTGCCAATATTTCCTCCACCTCAGAGGAAGGTTCAGTTAAGTTTATCTGAGCAACTTAGCACCAGATTGCTCATTCTATATATTTTGTATGAGGAAGGACAGGCAGAAGGTCTTTGGCTGGGGTTGTGTCTTGTGGAAGGTTCATATTTGGGCCACTTTGCGCAGCAGGGAGGATATTATACAACAGTTCTTGGCTGTGTTTGGCTGACCACCATGAAGATCTATACACTAGGATTTGTGACATGTGTTTGTCTCAGGTGAGTTGAGTCACAACGTTGGAAGTTTCCAGGGAGACCTTGAGGTAATAAAAGATCACTTCTAGAAAACAATTTAAAGTTTGGTGGAGTGAATAGTGTTTACTGAAGAAACACCCTGGAGAATTCCTTACACAGAATTTGCCTATGGAACTACAAGCTACAAGACACAATGAAAACTAACCAAAAGGAATAGGGAGGAAGGATGTATTTTGTAAATGATCTTTTCATTTGATCTCCCAATAAGCAAATTATTTTGTCACTGAAGTTGGGCCTCTTTTTGAAAACCTTACCGTGTATGTTTTCACAAGTTTTCATGGCTTCATCACCAGGCTTTGAAATAAAACAGAGTTGGATTACTTGTCACCAAATGCTCCGACTGTACACCTATTTGGGGCTCATGTTGTGTGTTGAACTGGAAATTCAAGAGCAATTTCAATAGAATAATGTCATCTTATTAATAAAATTTTAAGGCCTTTCCTTTGCTAATACAGGATCATATATCTAGCCTTTTCGATATCTTCAGAAACAATGCAGCAAAAGTTATAGAAATGCGAAATGAAAATGGAGACTACAGCTCAGAGGAGAAGGACCCTGTGCAATCAAAGTAAGGAAGAGAGAAAATGAGAAAAAAATAAGAAAATTAAAGCTCAATTACAGTTCACATCAGGAATTGAATGTGAATTGAGGTTGTGATTGGTCAGATGTGTTGTTTCCTGCCTTGGCCCTTTAAAACAACATAGGATAAAATCAAAGACCACCTTGCATAAGTCAGACTTTAGGAGAAGAAATAAAGTTTTCTCAATAAAATTAAATTGGTGGCAGAGAATGTGAAACTAACTAGTGTGAAGAGAATTCTTTCCATACCATAATGTATCTGTATATGTTATTTTATGGAGAGATAAGAATTTATTTTCTATTCAAATATCCCTGATTATAGTCCCTAGATACATTTGTGTTCTGCATATAACTTTTAACTTAATATTCATTGAGGAGTTAGTCATAGATTAAAGTTGGCTTTGTTCAATTTTTCGCAATTTTCATGCCAGCAGATATATTTTCTCATTTTTATAGGACTTCCTTTACTGAACTGATGGGGGTATTAAAGTTTATGTTGATTTCACTTCTCTTGTAGCACATTCTGACAAGAGCTTAATTGCTTTCAATCATGAATTGAATATTAGTGTTACCTCAGGGAAATTTTAATTGGTTCCTCTTTACTGTGTATGGTTCAAGACTCAGGGGCATGAATATTATTTTGGACAGAAGGGCAGGAGCCAATCCCCTCCACTATGAAGAAATGGGTTACAAAGCAAATATGTATGAGATTTGACAATGAAAAGGGCATACAGAGCAGTGAAATACATGGCGGCAAGTTTTATGGTTTGAATAGGCATTTATAATTAACATGATCTCCACATAGATGAAGAAACATATACAATTCAATCCTGTCAATTTCACATGAACATGATTTCATAAACTACAATGAATGGCAGAGGAAAAATGTCAGGCATTATCCATTTTAATTGACCAAATTGTGTTATCTTCCTAAAACGCAGAAAACACACACCCTTATTCATTATCCCAATAATTCCATCATTTCTCAGAAGTATGGTATACATTTCGTGAGAGACCGAAGCATATTTTGAAATGTCCCCAGATTATGTCAATGTATAGGGAATTCCACAGGTGCCTGTCACAGAATACAGTTACCTTTAAAGAAGGAGAAATGTGGAGATATTAAATAAATAGGGACAAAAGTATGATTTGAGAGTGGAGAAAAGCTAACGCATCCAATCACTGTCTGTGGCCTCTATATCATGCAAGTTTTTAATGTGAATTCAAATATGGAAGACCATGCCCTTGGTGTTAGAGTGCTTGCTCAGGCAATGCAAAATGCCTGATACTGTTACTCTCTAAGCATGGATATACTGAGGCTACCCTTGGGGTACATTACATGTTCTTATACTCAACTATTTTCTCATGTATCAAGAAGGAGACATCACTGAAAAAATCACTTCTCTCGGTGATCATGATAGAAATGTGGATGCCATTTTTGAAATGAACTAAATGAGATGAATATTTTATGAACATGCATCCTCCCCAAATGAAGATCCATGTTTTAAAACATACTGAAATAAATAAATAAATAAATAAATAAATAAATAAATAAAACTTTCTACATTCAATTGATTTCATGTTCTGAATAACCTGTGATGTTCTCTCCTGTAGTGCTTTACTGTCCAAGCCAAACTAGTGAAATCTGTGCAGAAGATTCAGTGACCACAGAACACTTGCATACTTCATGGCCACAGAACCATCTCATGAATGATGTAGACTCATGCTGGCATTGCAACTCAGTGCAGCATCTAGCTTATTCAGTGCTTCATAACAATGCTGATTACAGGAGTTCAGAGAGTTGCACAGAGTGATGTGAATCCTGAGGAACCACTTTTGAAAGTGCATCTTCTCTTTGTGGTTTTCCAGATATCTCATTCTGAAGTGAAATTATCAATATTATATGCTATCTGTGTTTTTATGCTCTAAAATATTTATCCAATGCCCTCAAATCATGGCTCTTCTTGTCAGGTGCAAGTTCACTCTCTTCTTGTCATCAGACTCAATCTTTCATCATCACTTCCTCTTTGCATATCTTTCAATAAATCATTATTTAAACATTATACTTTGTGCTTAACAAAATAATTTGAAATCTTTTTTTCTTACAATGTAGTAAAGCAAAATTTTAGACTTGGAATGACAACATTCTCCAACCTTAGAATATCCATATCTTTTAGAATACTTTAAATGTTTTCCAAAATAAGTCAGACACTACAAGAATACTGAGCTTTACATTAATAAGGACACAAAACACATGAACGGTATTTTCAGAGTCATAGCAAAATATGTATCATACTACATTCAGAAAATTAATGAAATACACTGTTATACGTAGAGCTTTTTCTACAAATTCTGTTCTACATTGAACAATAAATGGAAGAAGCACAAATTTGTAAAGTGTGAAGGAATTAGCATATACTCCTATCCACTGTGAAATTTGAACTAATTGGAAAGAGAGAGTAAATACCAAATATGCAACAGATGTGTTTTCAATAATAGATGAGGGGGCTGGTGAGATGGCTCAGCAGCATAAGTGCCTGCCAGGCAAGCACGAGGGCCCAAGTTTGACTCCTGGAACCCATACACAAAAAAATGGCCAGTGATATCGCTCAGAGGCACAGGTGCCTGCTGGTGTGTGAGGTCCTGAGGTCAACCCCCAGTACCCACACAAAATAAAAAATAAAAAATAATAGATGAACATGAAATGAACACTTAAAAAAACCCTCTACTTTAACCTCAAAGATGATTGCTCTGAGATATCCAAATATGTTCTTCTCATAGTGTAACATATTGCAGAAGCAAGAATATGAAACATGCCCTATATATTTAAAAAAGGACAATAATGTGAATGATTAATCAGTTCTCTGTTTCAGAATTACAACATAAAGTCTATCACAAAGAGAGAGGAAACAGTGTTGAATTCTCCATAAGGTGAGATATGAGCCAGTGAATTTTGGCATCAGACACTCAGCCACCAAGTGCCATTTATCAAATAATCAGGCCCACTCTACCTCCATTCCCTGTGCCCATTCCTGAGCTTTCCCAAAGACACCTGTTCTCTGCCACCTCTGTCATGTGGTCTGTTCTGTTTGTTCTTAGCATTTAGCTGCAAGTATGGACAATACATTTTTGTCTACTAATGCATATATGTGAAATACACTTTATTGGGCAGCGATCCAAATATCTGGTGATAGGGCATGACACCAGTTTAACCTACAAATTTAGCTCAATTTAAAGTGTATGCATCTATAATTCATCAAAATCTGGGCATATTTCGTTTTCCAATTTTATAGGCATTTGATCAATATATATTTCAATGAAAGAAGAAATATCTTGGGCAATTAGTTGTTTGGAGACATGGGACCTATTTCTATGGTTTCCTTTCAAAATTTTTCACTTTGGGGTACATTAAACCTTCCTGATATTGGCTCCCAATGATGTTCCCTAATTCCATCATAAGAGGCAACCACAAGGCTAGGGTAACATTGTTGTATACAAATGTCTGCCATTCTCCTCCAACATAGTGTCTGGTAGAATTGGAACAGAAAATAAATGAAGTAGAAGCAGGAGCCCACTATATTCACTGTGAGAATGTGCTCTGACACCTGTTGGGATAACCAAAGTCTGTTCTTGTTTAAGGACTAACTGAGCCAAACAGCCAGGTTAATCCACAGTCACAGTGCTATACAGATCTTGTATTCACAAAAATCAAGCATTCATGACCTAGTAAGTACCAAAATAATTCAGCTATTTCCATGACATATTTTCTCCCATATCCTTCTCTCTTCAAGGGTTATGGAATGTAAATTTGATGACAGCCTCCTCTTTCTTTTCATAATTTTTCCATATGCTGCACTCCATTGAACTTTCAGCTACTCCCAGTTAGAATATTACATGAGGCGGATGCATACCTGTGCATGTTCTCCTGATAGAACCCCATAGTTACGGTTTATTTCTGGGCTGAGATCATAGTGGAAATCATGGAAGATGCGAGACACTCTACAAGATTTCTCACTTACGTACTAATAAACGAATCAGAAATTTTAAGATTTTAGGTAACATTTTGGAGTGTCAGAAGTCATTTCAGGCTACATAATCCTAAGGGGCTATGCACACAGCAGTCAATATTGCCTCCACATCAGAGGAAGGTTCAGTTCAGTGTTATCTGAGCAACTTACAACCAGGATTCTCATATAATATATTGTGTATGATGAAGGACAGGAATAACATATTTGGCTGGGAGTGTGTCTTAAGGAAGTTTAATATTTGCACCCATTTGTACAGCAGGGAGGACATCATAGCTCAAAAAGCAATAGCTCGGGCCGGTGAGACGGCTCAGCGGCTTAAGCGCCTGCCTTGCAAGCGCGAAGGCCCGAGTTCGACTCCCGGATCCCACATACGAAAAAGGGGCCGGTGATATCGCTCAGTGGCACGGGTGCCTGTTGGCGTGCGAGGTCCTGAGGTCGTCCCCCCGGTACCCACAAAAAAAAAATAAAATAAAAAGCAATAGCTCTTCGTTGTGATAAATTGAGAACCACGAATACCTAGACAATAGGAATTGTGACAAGTAGTTGCCTGGGGTGAGTTGAGTCACAATGGTGGAAGTTGCCATGAGCACCTTGAAGTAATCAGGGGTCGCTTCTAGAAAAAGTTTTGAAGATTGTTGAGTGAAGGATGTATCCTGAAGAAACACCCTGGAGACTTACTTATACAGAGCCTGCATATGGAACCTCAAGAAACAGCTACCAATCAAAACAAGCAAAATGGGGCTGGTGAGATGGATCAGCAGCATAAGTGCTTGCCTGGCAAGCATGAGGGCCTGAGTTTGACTCCCAGAATCCACATACAAGAAAAGGGCCAGTGATATCACCCAGTGGCACAGGAACCTGCTGGTGTGAGAGGTCCTGAGATCAACTCTGGTACCCACACACACACAAAAATAACCTAGCAAAATGGAATAGGAAGGAACTGAGTATTTTGCATATTATCTTTTGATTTGATCTCCCAACTTTTTTCACTCTGGGGGGGGTCTGTGTTTGCATCCATTTTCCTGTATGCTCTCAAAGGATTTCCTGGCCTCATCACCAGGCTCTGAAATAAAACATAGTGGGGTTCCCTCTCAACAAATGTTCTGAATGTAGGCATGTTTGGAGCCCATGACCTGTGGTTGAAATGGAAATTCAAGGGCTAATTCAATGGAAAGATATGTCTCTTATTAATAAAGTTATAACGCATTTGCTTTGAGAATATAAGAGCATATATCCACACTTTTGCATAACTTCAGAAACAATGCAGCCAAAGTGATAGCAACAAATGTGAAATAAACATGAACACTACAGCTGGAAATGAAGGATCCTGTGAAACTGAAGTAAGGAAGAGAGAAAATGAAAAAAGAATGAAAAAAATGAAGTCCAATTGGAATTCATATCAGGAATTTAACATTAATTGAGGTTGTGATTGGTCCGATGTGTTGTTCCTTGATTTGACCATTTATAAACAGCACAGGATAAAATTGAAGAATGAATTGCATAAGTCAGATTTAGAAAAATAAATAAAATTCTATCAATAACATTAAATTGGTAGCAGAGAATACAAAACTACCTAGTGTAAAAGGAATTCTTTCCATTACAGAATGTATCTGTGAATGATATTTTATGGAGTAATGAGAATTTATTTTCCATTGGAATATCACTGATTTTAGTTTCTGTATACATATGTGTTCTGCATATATGTTTTAACTTATTCATAGAGTAGATAGTCATAGATTGAAGTTGACTTTGTCCAATTTTTCACAATTTCCTTGCAGATCAATATATGTTCTCACATTTTCTAGGACTTTCTCTACTGAACTTATGTGGGTATTAAACCTTGTGTTGATTTCACTTCTCTATGTAGCATAGAGCAACAGGAGCTGAATTTGCTTTTAATCCTCAATTTGATCTTAGAATTTATTCAGAATTCATTCACTTTAATTTGTTCATATATCCTATATGTGATTCAGGGCTCAGAGTCATGGATATTATTGGGGATAGTTGGGCAACAACTCTCAGTTATGGAGAAGTGGGCTAACAACTGATTATGTATGAGTTTAACAGCAAAAGGGGCTTACAGAGCCACCAATTACATAGAAGCATGATTCATGGTTGGATAAGAATTTTTTTTACTATCCTTAACTTTTTTTATTTTTTTTATTTTAAAGGGAAGAAACAAAAAACAGAACAATTCAAAAAAGAACACATTTTCAAAACAAGATAATAGTTGGGTAATAATGGCTAATGTTTTATGTGTTGTTATCTTTCAGTTAGTTACTCAGGATACCAGACATTATCATTCAATTGTCCAAATATTATCGGCACAAACCTTACTCTTCAATGAACTAAGTAAAATTAGTAGTATATCTATCTTAACCATCATATATATAAATACATTTTTTTCCTTTCCCTTCTTTATTTTCCCTATTCCCCCATCCCAGTCTCTCTTTCCTTTTCACCAGTTTCTTTTTGATTCACCATGTCTATTGTACATTTTGGATCTTATTTACTCTTTCAGTTTCTCATACTAGAGAGACAATATGATGCTTACACATGTGTGTCCAGTTTATTTCACTTATGAGTATTTTCTCATGTTGCATCCATTTACCTATAAAAGTCTCCAGTTTATCCTTCTTTATGGCTGAATAGTACTCCATTGTATAAAAATACCACATCTTTCTCATCCATTCCTCAGTTGATGGGCATTTTTGTTGTTTCCAAGATCTGGCTATTACAAATTGTGCTGCTATACACATGGGTGCACATATATCAACATGGTACAAGGTTTTTAAATCTTCTGGAAGATACCCAGAAGGGAAATAGCTGGGTCTAAAGGGACCTCCAACCCTAGTTTTTTAAGGAATCTCCACTGACTTCCACAGTGGCTGTACCAGTCAACACTACCACCAACAGTGAAGAAGTGTTTCTTTTTCCCCACAGAACTTCCAGCAGTTTTTATTAGTTGATTTCTTGATAATAGCCATTCTTTCTGGGGTGAGATGGTATCTCAGTGTTGTTTTAATTTGCATTTCTCAAATGACTAATGATGCTGCACATTTTTTCATATATTTCTTTGCCATTTGTATTTCTTCATCTGAAAAATGTGTATTCATCTCAGATGCCCATTTTTGGAGTGCGTCTTTAAATTTGGGAGGTATGATTTTTTTTGAATTCTTTATATGTTCTCAATAGTAACCTTTGTCTGAGGAAAAACTGGCTAACATGTTTTCCCAGGTTGTGGATTGTCTCTTCACTCTGTTGGTGGTTTCTCTTGCTGTGCAAAAGCTTTTTAATAAGATGAGATCCCAGTTGTTGATTCTTTGGGATAGTTCCTGTGCAGTTGAGGTTTTCTTCATAAAGTCTTTGCCTACCCCAATGTCTTCAAGGGTTTTACCTATCCTACCTTCCAGCAGATTTAATGTTTCTGTTTTAATAGTTAGATCTCTGATCCATTTTTAATTTAGTTTAGTGCATGGTGAAAGATATGGGTCTAGTTTCAATCTTCAACATGTGTAGAGCCAGTTTTTCCAGCACCATTTATTAAAGAGTCTATCTTTCTTCCAGTGAATGTGTTTGGCAACTTTGTCAAAGATAAGGTGGCTTAGTATGTCTGGGGTTGTTTCAGCATCTTCTAACTTGTTCCATCGATATTTGGGTCTCTTTTTTTGCCAGTACCACACTGTTTTTATCACAGTAGCTTTATAGCATAATTTCAAGTTGGGGATTGTGATGCCCCCTACCTTGGCTTTGTTGCCCAGAATTGCCTTTGCTATTCTAGGTCTCTTCTGATTCCAAATGAATTTTAAGATTGTTTTCTCTAATTCTGTGAGATAGGCTGTTGGAATTTTGATTGGAATTGCATTAAAACTGTATAACAATTTTGGAAGTATGAGCATTTTCACTATTTTGGTTCTTCCTATCCAGGAGCAAGGGATATCTTTTCATTTTCTGATATCCTCTTCAAATTTCTTTTTCAGAGTACTGTAGTTTTCAGTGTATAGGTCTTTTACATCCTTTGTGAGGTTGAATCCTAGGTATTTCATTTTTTTTTGAATGTTATTGTGAAAGGTATAGTTTCCCTAATTTCTCTTTCAGTAAGTTTGTTATTTGTGTACAGAAAGGCTATTGATATTTGAGTACTGACTTTGTATCCAGCTACATTACTGAATTTGCTTATTAAATCTAGCAGTTTTTTAGTGGAGTTTTTGGGGTTTTCTGTGTAGAATATCATGTCATCTGTAAATAATGATAATTAAGCTTCTTCCCTTCCAATCAGTATTCCTTTTATTTCTTTCAGTCTAATTGCTCTGGCTAAAGTTTCCAGGACTATGTTGAATAAGAGTGGGGACAGTGGACATCCTTGTCTTGTTCCTGATTTTAGAGGGAAGGCTTTCAGTTTTTGTCTACTTAGTATAATATTGGCTGTTGGTTTGGCATAGATAGCTTTTATCAGATTGAGATACAGAGCATCTGTTTCAATTTTCTGTATGGTTTTTATTATGAAACAGTGCTTGACTTTGTCAACAGCTTTTTCTGCATCTATTGAGATGATCGTGTGAGTTTTGTCTTTGTTTCTGTTAATATGGTGTATTACATTTATTGATTTACATATGTTGAACCATCCTTGCATCCCTAGGATGAATCCAACTTGGTCATGGTGTATAATCTTCTTGATGATTTGCTGGATTCTGTTTGCCAGTATCTTATTGAGGATTTTTGCATCTATGTTCATTATGGAGATTGGCCTGTAGTTCTCTTTCTTAGTTGGGTCCTTCTCTGGTTTTGGTATCAGGGTAATGCTTGCTTGCAGGAATGACTTTGGAAGTACTGCTTCCCTTTCAATTTCATTAAAAAGTTTGAGAAGTAGTGGCATTAGGTCTCCTCTAAATTTCTTGTAGAATTCAGCAGTGAATCCATCAGGACCTGGGCTTTTCTTTGTTGGGAGATTTTTAATTACATCTTCAATTTCATTGGTTGATATTGGTTGATTTAGTATTTCTAATTCTTCTTTAATCAGCTTTGGTAGTTCATACATGTCTAGGAATCTGTCCATTTCTTCTGCATTTTCCATCTTAGTAGAATATAAGTTTTCAAAATAGGTATAGATGATCTTCTGGATTTCTGCAGGGTCTGTTGTGATATCACCCTTTTCGTTTTCAATTGCATGGATTTGAGTCTTTTTTCTTTAATAAGGTTGGATAAGGGTTTGTCAATCTTATTTATTCTTTCAAATAACTAACTCTTTGCTTCATTGATTCTTTGTTTTTAGTTTTTATTTGTTTGTTTGTTTGTTTTTAGTCTCCAATACATTAATTTCTGCTCTTTTGTTTATAATTTCCTCCCTGGTGCAGGCTTTTGGCTTAGCCTGCTCTTCTTTTTCTAGAAGTTTGAGTGCTTACACCACTGAACCTTCTCACTGGCACCTCCACATGTGTTTTAACTTAATATTCATTGAGGAGGTAGTCATTGGTTGAAGTTGGCTTTGTCCAGCTTTTCACAATCTTCTTAGAGACTGTATATGTTCTCACATTCTGTGGGACTTTCTTTAATGAACTGACATTGATAATAAAATTTGTGCTGATTCCACTTCACTATGTAATGCATTTTGGCAAGAGCTGAATTTGCTTTCAATCCAGAATTTGATCTTAGAATTTTCTTAGGGAAATTTTTATTTGTTTCTCTTTCCTGTGTATGGCTCAGAGATCAGAAGCATTAATATTATCATCAATAGATTGGTGGGGTCAAATCTCTTCAGTTATGGAGTAATGGGTTAGCAAAGGGTTATATATGAATGTAAATCTGCAAGGGACTTACAGAGACACTAAGTACATGACAGCATGCTTTATGGTTTGCATAGGCATTTCTAATTCATATGATCTCCACTTAGATGAATAAATATTAACTATTCAATACATGTCAATTTCACATGAACATCTTTTCTTAAATTACAATGCCTGACAGAGGAAAAGCCATAAGTCACTATCCATTTAAATGACCAAAATGCGTTATCCTCCTAAAA
The DNA here is from genome assembly GCA_028451465.1 of Erethizon dorsatum. Taxonomy (NCBI): domain Eukaryota; kingdom Metazoa; phylum Chordata; class Mammalia; order Rodentia; family Erethizontidae; genus Erethizon; species Erethizon dorsatum. The sequence continues at coordinate 835,020 of JAQMCO010000026.1, read as the reverse complement.
TTTAATCAAATCATATTCTTATTCATGTTCCCTATAATTCCATCATTTCTCATAAATATGTTTTACATCTCTTGAGAGAACAAAGTGTATTTTGAAATGACCCCAAATATTTTTAATATACAGGGAATTCCAAAGGAGACTGTCATGTATTCCACAGTTGCCTTTAAAGAAGGAGAAATATGGAAATAGTAAATGAATAGACACAAAGGTATGCTTTGAGAGTGGAGGAAAATATTCTATCAAATCACTGCTTTTTTGTTCTCTAGAGCATGCCATTTTGAAATGTGACTTCCATTATTTAAGCCCTTGCCCTTGGTATTTAGAATTTGCTTGCTCATGCAATGCAAAATGCCTGATATTACCACTCTCTATGTATGGATATTCTGAGGCTACCGTTTAGATATATTACATGTTCTGATAGTCAATTATTTTCTGCAGTATCAGGAAGGGGACTTCACTGTTAAAATATCACTTCTGTCTTTGTGATCTTTATAGAATTATGCATGCAATTGTTAAACTCAATGAGAAGTAAATTTTAGGAACATACATGCTCCCCACACAAATATCCATCTTTCATACCATACTGCATGCTGTTGATTTCGTGTTTCAAATTACCTGTGACATTATCTCCTGATCTGCTTGACTGCTCAAGCCAAAACAATGAAATCTGAGCAGAAGATTCAATGACCACACAACACTTGCATACTTCATGGCCACAGAAACATCTCATTAATAATGTGGACACATTGTGGCAGTGCGACTCAAAGTGGCACCGGGCTTTTTCAGTGCTTTTTACAAGATGCTGATGATAGGAGTTTGGAGAGGTGGACAGAGTGAAGTGACTCCTGAAGTACCAATACAGTTAGTGGATCTTCTCTTGCTAGTTTTCCAGATGATTCATTCTCAAATAAAATTTTCAATCTTTCACCCTATCAGTGTGTTAGGCTCTGAAATCTTTATCCAGTACCCTCAGTTCATCGCTCTTCTTGTCAGGCACATGGTCATTATCTTGTTTTCTTCAGAGTTGTACTCTTCATCACTTCTAGATTACATGTCTTTGGGATATATCCTCCCTTATAGATGAAAATTTGTACTCAACACAGTAATTTGAATTCTTATTTTTTTACAATATACTAAAGCAAAATTTTGGGCTTTGACAACAGCACTCTCCAACCTTGGAATATCTATATCCTTTAAAATAATTGAAATGCTTTCCAAAATTAGTTGTACACTACAAAAATGCTGAGCTTTACATTTATAAGGACACAAAACACATAAAATTTAATTTTAGAATCATAACAAAACCTGTTTCATAGTACATTCAGAAAATTATTTTGAATATACTGTTGTACTTACAGCTTTTTCTCACTCTGTTCTACATTTTACAGTAAATGAAAAAATACTACATCGTAAAGTATGAAGGAATGAGTATATATTCTTATCCTCTATGAAGATTGACCTAATTGGAAGGAGAGGGCTAATACCAACTATGCAGCAAATCTATTTCCTTTCTTTTTTTTGGAGGGCATGCTGGGGATCCAACTCAGAACCTCATACGCCAGCAGGCACCCATGCCACTGAGTAACATCACCAGCCCTTTTTTCATATGTGGGTTCCAGGAGTCGAACTCAGGACCTCATGCTCACCACGCAGGCACTTATGTTGATGAGCTATGTAACTGGCCCAAATTTAATGTTATTGATAGAACTATTTTTATTCTCTTAAACTATGACATAAAAGGTGTACTTCACATTCATCCCACATTGTTTTTAAGGGCCACAACAGGAGACAACACACTGAACTATCACAGCCAAATTTCACATTCAATTCCTGATATGGACGTTAACTGAAAATTTTTTTTTTCATTTTTTTCTCATTTTCTCTTTCTTTGATTTCAAAGAATCCTTCTCTTTCAAGCTGTAGTCTCCATGTTAATTTCACATTTCTTGCTATACTTTTGGTGCATTGTCTCTGAAGATATCCAAAATTTGCATAATTGCCCTTATATTATCAAACTTTAACTTTTTAAAATTTTATTAGTAAACTTTATTGCCTTAATATCTATTAAAAGATACTTATTATGTTTTATTTCAAAGCCTGGTGATGGGGCCTGGAAATCTGTTGAAAGTATACAGTAAAATGGATTCCAACACATTCCAACCCCCAGAGGGAAAGAAGTTGGCTCAGTGGGAGATCAAATCAAAAGATCATTTGCAAAATACATGGTTCCTTCCTATTCCATTTGGCAGGTTTGATAGGTAGTTATTGCTTTCAGTTCCATATAAAAACTCTGTGAAAGGAAGCCTCCAGGGTGTTTCTTCTGTTTACAAACTTCACTCCACAAAACCCTACATTTTTTTCTAGGAGAATACCCTGATTACACAAAGTTCTCTATAGCAACTTCCACCATTTTGACTCAGCTCACCGCAGGCAACTACATGTCACAATTCCTGATGTGTAGATCTTCACAGTTGTCAACCAATCACAGCTGACAACTGTTGCTTTATGAGCCCTGGCATACTCCCTGCTGTTCAAAAAAACTGGCCCAAATAGGAAGCTTCCTTAAGACACACCCAAACCAAAGCCTTTCTGCCTGTCCTTCCTCATATACAACGTATTGTATGAGAAAACTGGTTGTAAGCTTTTCAGATAAGACTGAACTGAACATTCATATGATGTGGAGGAAATATTGACAGCTCTGTGCCTGGCCCCAGAATATTAATTATGCCCATATTTTGAAGATTTATAGATGCATCCACAATTAAAGTGAAGTAAAATGGTAGGCCAATCTGGTGCCATGCACTATCACCAAATGTAGTCTGAAACTACTTCTGACAATCCAAAATTTTACTAAAAATATTAAAATGCCTGATTCTTTCATTAGTATGTAAGTGAGAAATCCTGCAATGTGTCTCACATCTTCCATGCCTTCAACCATGAATTGAGTCCATGAGTAGGCAAATACTATGTGTTCCTGTCATGGGAAAATGCACAAGTATGCATCTGCCATATGTGATACTCTCAGCTGCAGTAGCTGAAAATTCAATTGGAGTGTAACCTATGGATGCATAATGAAAACAAAGATGAGGCTGTCACCAAATTTATGTCCTGTGACCCTTGAAGAGAGAAAGATATGGGAGAAAATATTTAGGTGCTGCAAATTTATGAATTATTTTAGTACTTATTAGATCAAGAGTGCTAGATTTTTGTGAATACAAGATCTGTATAGCACTCTGACTATGGATTAACCTCCCTTTTTGGCTCAGCTAGTTCTAGAATGAAGGAAAGACTTAACTTATCCCAACAAGTGGGAGAGCACCTCCTCACAGTGAATATAGTGGGCTTCTGCTTTTACTTTGTTTCTTTTGTGTCCCAATACTACTAGTCAATATGTAAGAGGAGAGTGGCAGACACTGGTTCACAGCTATGTTACCTTATCCTTGTTGCTGTCTCTTATGATGGAATCATGCAGAATGAAGTGCATTTAACACATATGAGTTAGTTCACAATAAGATAGTGTACATGCTTGCAGCTGCATGCTGACAACAAAAAGAAGATACCACATGACACAGGAAGCAGAGAACAGGTGTATTTGGGAAAGCTCAGGAATGGTTACATGGAATAGAGATAGAGTAGACAAGTTATGTTGATAAATGGCACTTGATTTTTCAGTGTCTGATGCCACCATTCACCGGATCAGATCTTATCCTATGGAGGATTCAGCATTGTTCATGCTCTCTTTCTGATAAACTCTATCTTGTAATTATGATACAGTGAAACATCTCAACTTTCACATTATTGTACTGTGGTACACATATGGGCAATATTTCAAATTCTTGATTTTGCAAAATAGTATGCTATAAGAAAATGTTTGAATATCAAATTTTAGTGAACCTCTTCGAGGTTAAACAAAGGATTTTATGTGTTCAGTTCTTTTTCATATATTATTAAAAATCAATTTTCTGGATATATGGTATTAACTCTATCAAATTAGGTAGATATTCATAATGGATAACAGTATATACTCATTCCTTCACACTTTACATATTAGTGCTCCTTCCATTTACTGTCAAATGTAGAAAAGAATATGGAGAAAATGCTATATGTAGGACAGTATATTTTCATTAATTTTCTTCATTTAGTGTGATACAGTTTTGTTATGGCTCTAAAAAATGTTTATGTGTCATGACTTATTAATGTAAAACTCTGTATTCTTGAAGTGTACAACTAGTTCTGGAAAGCATTTAAGTATTCTAAAGGATATGAATATTCCAATGTTGGAGAGCGCTGTTGTTCCAAGCTTTGCTGTATTGTAAGAAAATAAAAATTTAAATTATTGTATTGAGTACAAATTTTAATGCATAAAGAATGATTTATCCCAAAGATATGTAAAGTGGAAGTGATGATGAAGAGATCGATTCTGATGACAAGAAGACAATGAACTTGTACCTCAGAAGAGGAGCAATTTTTTGAGGGCATAGGATAAAGATTTCAAAACAAGATAGTATAAAAACAAGATAGTATAAAAGATTGAAAATTTCATTTCACAATGAAACATCCACAAAACTAGGAAAAGGAGATACAGTAATGAAAGTGGTATCTCAGAATTCACTTCATTCTCTCCACCTCTCCAAAACCCTATCATCAGTATCTTCTAAAAAAGCACTGAAAAACTGGGTGCTACTTTAAGTTACACTGCCAGCATGTGTCCTCATCATTAACTTGATGGTTCTGGGACCATCAAGTAAGCAAGTGTTCTGTGCTCACTGACTCTTCCGCACAGATTTCACTGTTTTGACTCGGTAAGTCAAGCAGATCAGGAAAGAATGTCAGAGGGTACTTGGAGCATGAAACCAACTGCATGCAGTATGTTTTAAAACATGAATATTCATGTGAGGACCTCGTATGTTCCTAAACTATACATCTCATTTATTTAAAGAATGGCACACACATTTCTATAATGATCACAAAGACAGGACTGACTTTTTGAGAGTGATGTCCCCTTCCTCATACCCCAGAAGATACTTAACTATCAGAGCATCTAATGTGTCCCAAGGGTAGCCTCAGAATATCCTTCTAAAGAGAGTTGTAATGTCAGGCATTTTGCACTGCATGAGCAAGCAAACTCTATATACCAAGGGCAAGGGCTTACACACTGGAAGTTACATTTCAAAATGACATGTTCTACTGGACACAGACAGTGATTGGATTGCCTAGGTTTCATCCAGCCTCAAACAATACCTTTGTCTCTATTCATTTACTATTTCCATATTTCTCCTTTTTAAAAGGCAACTCTGGTCCATGACGGTCTCCTATGGAAATCCCTATATATTGACATTATCTTGGAGCATTTCAATGTACACTTAGGCTTCTCAAGAGATGTAAACCATACTTTTGAGAAATGATGGAATTATTGGGATTATGAGAAAGTGTTTAATTTTTCTAGGTTTTAGGAGGAAAACACAATTTGGTCATTTAAAATGGATAGTGACTGATTATTTTCCTTTGTCATTCATTGTAGTTTATGAAATTATGTTCTTGTGAAATTGACAAGGTTGAATTGTAATAGTTCTTCATCTTAGCAGAGATCATCTGAATTGAAAATCCCTATTCAAATCCCAAAGCAGACTGTCATGTACTTTGTGGCTCTGTAAGTCCCTTCCACTATTAAACTCATGCATAATCTCTTGGCAACCCACATATCCATGACTGAGGCTATTTTTTTCATGCCAATCTTTCCATAATAATATCCATGCTTCTGAGCCCACAACAATACACAGGAAATATAAACCAATTAAAATTCCCTGAGGATATTCTAAGATCACATTCAGGATAGAAAGCAGATTCATCTCTTGTCAGACTGTGCTACCTAGAGAAGTGTAATCAGCACAAAGTTTAATACTCACATCAGTTCAGTAAATCAAGTCTCATAAAAAGTGAGATCACATATCTGTCAGCATGTAAATTATGGAAAAGTGGACCATGCCAGCCTCAATCTATGACTACCTCTTCAATGAAAATTAAGTTAAAACATATATGCAAAACACAAGTATATCCAGAAATTATAACCAGAGATAATCCAATCAAAAATAAATTCTTATCTCTTCATAAAATAGCATACACAGATACATGCTGAAATGGAAAGAATGCTCTTTACTATACTTACTTTCACATTCTCTTCTAACAATTTAATGTTATTGATAGAATTTTCTTTCCTTTTCTAAAATCAGAATCATACAATGTGTTCTTTGATTATATCCTATGTTTTTTAAGGGCCAAGGCAGGAAACAACTTATCTGACCAAACACAACATCAGTTCACATTGAATTCCTGATATGAACTCTAATGGAACTTCAATTATTTTTTTCAATTTTTTCTCATTTTCTCTCTGCCTTACTTCAATTTCACAGGATCCTTTTCTTTCGAACTGTAGTCTCCATGCTCATTTCACATTTCTGGCTATTACTTTTGCTTCATCGTTTCTGAAGATATCCAAAAGGATGGATATTTGCTCTTGTATTATCAAAGGGAATGCTTTAAAATTTAATAATGAGGAGATTTATTATTCTATTGAAATTGCCTTATAATTTCCATTTCAACTACAGGACATGAGCTCCAAATGAGTACATTGAGAGCAATAGGTGAGAGGTAATCCCACTATAGTTTATTTCAAAGCAGGTGATCAGGCCAGGAAATCTTTGGAAAGCACATTGGAAAAAGGATGCAAACACAGAAGAACCCTCTTATGGAAAAGAATTTCCTTAGTTGGGGGATCAACTCAAAAGATCATTTGCAAAATATATGCTCACTTCCTATTCCATTTGGCTAGTTTTGATTGGAAGTTGTTGTTTATAGTTCCATACTGAAACTCTGTGAAAAGAAGCTCCAGGGTGTTTCTTCAGTGTGCCTCCTTCCCTCCTCCAAACTATAAATTTTTTCTAGAAAAAAACCCTGATTGCCTCAAGGTCTCCATGGCAACTTCCATCATTGTGACTCAGCTCACTCCAGCAACTGTATGTTACAATTCCTAGTGTCTAGGTCTTCATTGTTGTACACCAGTAAGAGCTGAGAACTGTTGCATGATGAACCTGATGTCCTCCCTGCTGTTCAAAAAAACTGGCACAAATAAGAAGCTTCCTCAAGACACACACCAAGACAAATACTTTCTGTACAATTAATGGAAGAAACACTAGTTTAAAATTATGAAGGAATGAGTAGATACTCATCAATAATGAAGATTGACCTAATTGAAAGGAGAAAGTTCATACCACAAATGCAGCAAATCTGATTTCCATGATAGATAAAGATGACATTAACACATAAAAAAATAAACTGTACTTTAAACCCGAATATGTTCACCATGAGTTAAATATTCAAACAAGTTCTCTCATAACATTGTATTTTGCAGAATTAAGAATATGAAATTTACACCCAAATGTTTACCACAGTACAATAATGTGAAAGATAAATTGGTTCACTGTGTCACAATTACAACATATGGTTTTTTGGAAAGTGAGAATTAACCATGCTGAATTCTCCATAGGTTGAGATCTGATCCTGTGAATGGTGGCCTCAGACACTGAACCACCAGTTGTCATTTATTGAAGGAACATGTCCTCTCTACCACCATTATGTGTGATATTTACTTAGCTTGCCCAATGACACCTGTTCTCTGCTTCCGGTGTCATGTGGTCTGTTCTCTGTTGTCAGCGTACAGCTGCAAGCATGAACACTATATTTTTGTCTACTAACTCATATGTTTGATATGCACTTCATTGTGTATGGTCACAAATATTAGGAGATAGGGCATAACAGCAGATTAACTTACCCATTTAGGTTAATTTAGAATTGTATGCATGTATAATTCTTCAAAATATGGGCATAATTTATATTCTGATATTATAGAATTGATCAATATATATTTCAATGTAAAAAGTAATATTTTGGGCAACTTGTGGGTTGGGGACATGTAACACATTCCATGGTTTACTTTTGATATTTTTCACTTTGAGGTATGTTAAACCTTCTAGATATTGGCTCACAATGATGTTCTGTAATTCCATAGTAGGAAACAACCGCAAGGCTAGGGTAATGTTGCTGTAAACCAGTATTTGCCACACTCCTATAACATAGTCATATAGGATTGGAACACAAAAGAAATGAAGCAGTAGGAGGAGCCCACAATATTTTCTGTGAGGAGGTGCTCACTCACCTATTGGGATAACAAAAGGCCATCCTTCTTCCAAGGACCAACTGAGCCAAACATGCAGGTTAATCCATTGTTATAGTCCTATACAGGTCTTGTATTCAGAAAATTCAAGAACTCTTCACCTACTTAGTATCAAAATAATTCAGCCATTTGCAGCACCTAAATATTTTCTCCATATCCCTCTCTTTTCAAGAGTTAGAGAATGTAATTTTAGTGACAGCCTTATCCTTGTTTTCATATTGCATCCATATGCCACACTCCACTTGAACAGTCTCCAACCCCAGCAGAGAATATCACATATGGCAGATGCATACTTGTGCATCTTCCCATGAGAGGATCTCATAGTAACTGCCTACTCATGGGCTCTATTCACGGTGGAAGGCATGGAAGATGTGAGACATTCTGCAAAATTTCTCACATACTATTCAAAAAAACAGACATTTGAAGATTTTCAGCAAAATTTTGGATTGTCAGAAGTGGTTACACACTACATAATCCTTGGGCCATGCACAAAGCTGTCGATATTTCTTCCACATCAGAAGAAAATTCACGTCAGTGTTATCTGAGCAATGTACAACGAGGTTTCTCATACAATATATTGTGTATGAGGAAGCAAAGGCAGAACATCTTTGGCTGGGTGTGTGTCTTGAGAAAGCCTAACATTTGGCCCAGGTTGTTTCCACAGGAGGGAGGATGTCAGAGCTCATCATACAACAGATGTTTGCTGTGCTTGGCTAACAACCATGAATATCTAGACATCAAGAAATGTGACATAGTTGCCTGTGGTTAGCTGAGTAACAATGTTGTAGTTTGCCATGGAGAACTTGATATAATCAGGGGTTCTTACAAAACTTTTAAAATTTTGTTGAGTGAAGGTTCTATACTGAAGAAACAACTTTGTGGCTCTCTTACAGTTTGCATGTGGAACTACAAGAAACAACCACATATCAAGTCTAGCTAATTGGAATAGGAAGGAATCCTGTAATTTACAAGTGATCTTTTGAATTGATCTCTCACTGAGTAATTTCTTTTCCCTCTGAGTGTGGCTCTGTATTTGAATCCATTTTCCTGTATGCTTTGAAAAGATTTACAAGACTCATCACCAGGCTTTCAAATAAAACATAGTGAGAGGACCTCTCACGAAATGCTCTAAGTGTATGCATGTTTGGAGCTCACGTCCAGTGGTTAAAATGGAAATTCAAGCATAATTTCAATAGAATAATAACTCTCCTTATTAATAAAGTTATAAGACATTACATTTGATAATATAAGAGCAAATATCCAGCTTTTGGTATATTTCTAGAAACAATGAAGGGAAGGAAATTGAATGAAATGTGAAATAAACATGGAGACTAAAGATCAAAAGAGAAGAATCCTTTGAAATCAAAATAAGGAAAAGAGAATAAGAATAAAATGAAGTTCAATTAGAGTTCATATCAGGAATTGAAAGTGTTCAGGTGTGCCATTTCCTGCATTGGTACTTTGAAAACAACATAGAATAAAATTGAAGAGCACCTTGCATAAGTCACCCTTTAGAAGAAGAAATAAAATTCTATTAATAACATTAAAATGATAGCAGATAATGCAAAACTAGCTAGTGTAAAGAGAATTCTTTGCATTCAAGCGTGTATCAGTGCATGATATTTTATGGAGAGTTCAGATTTTTTTTTTAATATCCCTGATAATAGTTTCTGGATACATTTGTATTCTGCATAAATGTTAAAACTCAATATTCATAGAGGTGGTAGTCATAGCTTGAAGGTGACTTTGTCCAATTTTTCCCAATTTTCATGCAGACTGATATATGTTTTTACTTTTTATAAGACTTTACTGAACTGATATGGGTACTAAACTTTGTGCTCATTTAATTTCTCTTTGTAGCACCATCTGACAAGAGCTGAATTTGCTTTCAATCCTGAATTTGATTTTAGAATTTTCTTAGGAAAATTTTAATTGATTCATTTATCTTTTGTATGGTTCAGGGATCACAATCATGTATATTCTTGTGGATAGATGACCTGGAGCAAATGTAGTCAGTTATGGAGAATTGGGTTACCAGGAGATTATGTATGAGTTTAACACTGCAAGGGGCTTACAGAGACACCAAGTACATGACAGCTTGATTTATTGTTGGATAGGCATTTTTAATTCAGATGAACTCCACTTAGATGAAGAAATATTAGTAATTCAACAGTGTCAATTTCAAGTGAAAATCATTTCATAAACTACAATGAATGACAGAGGAAAACAAAGAGTCACTATACTTTTTAAATGATCAAAATGTGTCATCCTCCTAAAAACTAGAAAAATCATACACTTTTTCATATTCCCAATAATTCCATCATTTCCCCAAAGTATGGTTTACATCACTTAAGAGATCTAAGCATATGTTGAATTGCCCCCGGATAATGTCAATATATAGAGAATTCCAGAGGAGAGTGTCACGGACAACAGTAGCATTTAAAGAAGGATAAATATGGAAATACTAAATGAATAGAGACAAAGGTATGGTTTGAAAGTTCAATTAAACTAGTCAATCAAATCACTGTGGCCAGTAGAACATGCAAGTTTGAAATGTGACTTCCAGTATGGAAGCCCTTGCACTTGATATTTAGAGTATACTTACTCATGCAATGCAAAATGCCTGATATAGCAACTCTCTTTGCATGGATATTCTGAGTCTTCCCTTGGGATACTTTACATGCTATGAAAGTCAAGTATTTTCTGGAGTATCAGTAAGGGGACATCACTGTGAAAAAAATCACTTCTGTCTTGATGATCATTATAAAAATATGGATGCCATTGTTGAAATAACCTAGATGCATATTTTATGAATGTAAGAGCTTCCTACATGAATATCCATGCTTTAAAACATACTGCATGCTGTTGATTTCATGATCTAAGTAAGCTGTGATATTCTCTCCTGATCTGCTGGACATGCCAAGCCAAAGCAGTGCAGAAGATTCAGTGAACACACAACACTTGCATACTTCATGGCCACAGAACCATCTCACTAATTATGTGGATGCATGCTGGCAGTGTAACTCAAAGTTGAACCTAGATTTTTCAGTGTTTTTCACAAGATTCTGATTATAGGAGTTTTAAGAGGTGAACATAGTAAAGTGAATTCTGAGGTACCAACTTCATTAGTGGATCTCCTCTTGCTAGTATTCCAGATGTTTCATTCTGAAATGAAATTTTTCAATATTTTACACTTTGTGTGTTTTTAGGCTCTGAAAACTATCCTATGCCCTCAAATCATTGCTCTTTTTGTGAGTTACAAGGTTAGTGTCTGCTTAACATCAGACTCAATCTCTTCATCATGTCTTACAGTATACATATCTTTGGGATATATCTTTTCTTATATATTAAAATTCGGGGGCCTGTTAGATGGCTCAGCAGCATAAGCACCTTCCTGGCAAGCATGAGGACCTGAGTTCAAATCCTGGAACCCACACGCAAGTAAAGGGCCAGTGATATCGCTCAAGAGCACAGGCACCTGCTGGCATGCGAGGCCCTGAGGTTGACACCCGGTACCCACCAAAAAATAAATAAATAAATAATAAAATAAAGTTTGTAACCAACACAATAATTTGAATTCTTATATTCTTACAATATACTAAAGCAAAATTTTAGGCTGGAACCATAAGCACTCTCCAACATGAGAGTACCAATATCCTTTAGAAAATTTTAAATGCTTTCCAAAATTACTTGCACACTACAAGAATACAGAGCTTTATATTTACAAGGGCACAACACACACAAACTTTTTTATTGTCATACCAAAATTTGTATCATACTACATTCATTAAATTAATATAAATATACTGCTGTACATATAGTTTTTTTTTTCTCCAATTTCTGTTCTACATTGAACAATAAGTGGAAGAAACATTAAATTGTAAAGTGTGAAGGAATGAGTATATACTCTTATTTACTATGAATATTGACCTAATTAGAAGGAGAGAGTTCATACCAACTATGCAGCACATCTGTTTTCAATAATAGGTGGACATGGGCCAGTGAGATGGCTCAGCGGCATAAGCGCCTGCCTTGCAAGCATGAGGGCCCGAGTTCAACTCCCGGAAAACACATACAAAAAGGGGCCAGTGATATCGCTCAGCGGCACAGGTGCCTGTTGGCACGCGAGGTCCTGAGGTCGACCCCCGGTACCCACCAAAAAATAAAAAATAAAAAAATAGGTGGACATGATATCAACACATAAAAAAAACTCTACTAAAACTCAAAGATGTTTCCTGAGAAATAGCTATGCAAACATGTTCTTCTCATAGCATAGCATTTTTCAGAATGAAGAAAATTTATTATGCCCATATATGTTTCCAATTGTACAATAATGTGAAATTTTAACCTGTTCTCTGTCATAATTGCACCACCTGTTTGGAATACTAAAGTCTGTCCTTTAATGACCAACTAAGTGAATGATGGAGGTTAACCCAGAGTCAGAGTGCTGCACAGATCTTGTATGTGCAAACATCAAGCACTCCTGACCTAGTCAGTACCAAAATAATTCAGCCATTTCCACTGTCTAAATATTTTCTCCAATATCCCTCTCTCCTCAAGAGTTAGAGGATGTATATTTGGTGACAGCCTCATCCTTCATTTCATACTGCACCCATATGCTGCCCTCCAATTGAACTTTCAGCTACCCTCACTGAGAATATCACATGTGCTAGATGAATACTTGTGCATATTCCTATGGTAGGACACCATAGTAATTCCTACTCTTGAGCTCAATTCTTAGTGAAAGGCATAGAAGGTTTGAGACATTCTGCAAGACTTCTCACTTACATATTAATAAAAGAATCAGAAATTTTAGGGTTTTCAGCACAATTTTTGATTGTCAGAGGTGGTTTCAGTGTACATACTCCTTGGGACCATGCACACACCTGACGATATCTGCTCCCACATCAGAAGAATGTTCAGTTCAGTATTATATGAGCAACTTAGAACCAGGATTCTCATAACATGTATTGTGAATGAGACTGGACAGACAGAATGCCTTTTGATGGGGGTGTCTTGAGGAAGTTTCCTTTATGGAAAAGTTTCTTTGCACAGCAGGTAGGACATCAGAGATAATCACACAAGAGTTCTTTGTTGTGATTAGCTGACAACCTTGAAAATCTAGACATCAGGAATTGTGACATCATTTTGCCTGGGGTGAGCTGAGTTATAGTGGTAGAAGTAGCCAAGCAGACCTTTAGGTCATCAGGGGTCTCTTATAGAAAACTTTTAAAGTTTGGTGGAGTGAAAGTTGTATACTTAAGAAACACCATGGCGGTTTCCATATGCAGAGTTTGCATATTTAACTACAAGCAACAACTACTAATCAAATCTAACAAAATGGAATAGGAAGGAAATGTGTATTTTACAAATGATCTTTTGATTTGACTTCTCACTTAGCAACTTCTTGCCCTCTGAGGTTGGGTCTGTGTTTGAATCCATTTTATGGTATGCTTTCAAAAGATTTCCTGGCCTCATCACAAGGCTATAAAATGAAACATAGTGGGATTACATCTCATCAAATGCTCTGAATGTATGCATGATTGGAGCTCATGTCCTGTGGTTGAAATGGAAATTCAAGGGCAAATTCAATCAAATAATAAGTGTCTTATTAATAAAGTTATAAGGTATTACCTTTGATAATATAAGAACATATATCCAGGCTTTTGGGTATCTTCAGAAACAATGCAGCAAAGTGACAGCAAGAAATGTGAAATAAACATGGAACCTACCAATGGAAAGAGAAGGATCCTGTGAAATTGAAGTAAGGAACAGAGAAAATGAGGAAAAAATGAAAAAACTGAAATTCAGTTAGAGTTCCAATAAAGAATTGAATATAAATTGAGATTGCAATTGGTCAGATGTGTTTTTTCCTGTCTTGGCCATTTAAAAATGACATACAGGGGATGGTGAGATGCCTCAGTGGTGTAAGTGCCTGCCTGGCAAGTGCAAGGGCCTGAGTTTGATTCCCAGAACCCACATATGATAAAAGGGCTGGTGATATCACTCAGTGGCACAGGCATCTGCTGGCATTTGAGGTCCTAAGGTCAACCCCTGGTACCCACAAAAAATATTTAAATAAAAAAATAAAAACAACATATGATACAATCAAAGAATACCTTGCATATGTCAGAATATAGGACAAGAAAGAAAATTCTAACAATTACATTAAATAGGCAGCATAAAATATGAAACCAACAAGTGTAAAAGAATACTTACCATTCTAGCATGTATCCAGGTATGCTATTTTATGGATAGAATCAAATTGTTTTCAATTGGAATATCCCTGATTATAGTTTCTGGATACATTTCTGGTTTTTTTTTTTGTGTGTGTGTGTTTGTGTGGGTGTGTGTGTGTGTGTACCGGGGATCAACCTCAGGACCTTGCAGGCCAGCAGGAGCCCATGCCACTGAGAAATATCACCAGCCCTTTTTTCGTATATGGGGTTCTGGGAGTTGAACTCCATCACTCATGATTGCCAAGGAGGTGCTTATGCCCCTGAAACACGGACCCCATATTTCTGTTTTGCAAATAAGTTTCATCTTAATAATCATTGAGTAGATCATTACAGATTGAAGTAAGCTTTCACCAATTTTTCACAATTTTCCTGAAGACAGATATTTGTTTTCATTTTTATAGGCCTTCCTTTACTGAATTAATGTGGGTATTAAAGTTTGTGCTGATTTCATTTTTCTATGTAGCATAGTCTGACAAGTGCTGAATAAGCTTTCAATCCTGAATTTGATCATAGAATTATCTCAAGAAAATTTTAATTGGTTCCTCTTTCCTGTGTATGGTTTAGGGCTCAGAAGCATAGATGTTACTTTGGATAGATGGGCAGGAGGAAATTTCCACAGCAACAGAGAAGTGGGTTACCAAGCGATTATGTATGAGTTTAAAACTGGAAGGGGCTTACAGAGCCACCAAGTACATGACAGCATGATGGATGGTTAGGATAGGCATTTTGAATTCAGATGATCTCCACTTAGATGAAGAAATATTGAAAATTCAACCCTGTCAATTTCACAAGAACATCATTTAATAAACTACAATGAATGACCTGTCACTATCCATTCCAAATGACCAAAACATGTTAGCCTCCTAAAACCTAGAAAAACAATACCCTTATTCATATTCCCAATAATTCAATCATTTCTCAAATGTATGGTATACATCTCTTGAGAGACCTAAGCGTATGTTGAAATGCCCCCAGATAATGTCAATATATAGGGAATTCCATAGCAACCATCACATAATCCACAGTTGCCTTTAAAGAAGGCTAAATATGGAAATAATAAATGAATACAGATGAAGGCATTGTTGACAGTTGAGGAAAGCTGGTCAATCCAATCACTGACTGTGGCCTCTGGGGAACGTAATTTTGAAATGTGACTTCAAATATAGAAGACCTTGTCCTTGGTATTTAGAGATTTCTTTCTCATGCAATGCAAAATGCCTCATATTGCAACTCTCTATGAATAGATATTCTGAGGCTACCATTGTGACACATTATATGTTCTTGTAGTCAAGTATTTCTGGGGTATCAGGAAGTGGAAATCATTGTCAAAATATCACTTTAGTTTTGGTGATCACTATAGAAATATGGATGTCATTTTTGAAATGAATTAAATGAGATGTATATTTTATGAATATATGAGCTCCCCACATGAATATCCATGTTTTAAAACATACCGCATGCTGTTGATTTCATACTCCAAGTAATATGTAACATTCTTTCCTGATCTGCTTGACTGCCCAAGCCAACCATTTGAATCTGTTGAGAAGATTCAGTGATCACACAGCACTTGCATACTTCATGCCACAGAACAATCTCACTAATGATGTGGACACATGCTATCAGTTCGACTCAATGTAGCGACTGGCTTATTCAGTGCTATTATTCAGCTAGAAGATGCTGATTATAGGAATTTTCAGAGGTGCACAGAGTGAAGTGAATCTTGGGGTACCAATTTCACTGGTGGATCTCGTCTTCATAGTTTTCCATATATTTCATTCTGCAATGAAATTTCCAACCTTTCACACTATCTGTGTTTTTAGGCTCTGAAATATTTAGCAAATGCCCTCAAATCATGGCTCTTGTTGTAAGGTATAATGTCATTTTCTTGTTGCCATCAGAGTCAATTAATTCATCATCACCTATAGTTTACATGCCTTTGGGATATATCATTCCTTATGCTTTAAAATCTGTACTCAACAAAATAATTTGAATACATATTTTCTTACAATATAGTAAAACAAAACTTTAGACCTGGATGCAGACCAGTCTCCAAACTTGGAATATACATATAATTTTGAGTAGCTTAAATGCTTTCCAAAATTAGTTGCACACTAAAAGAATACTAAAAGAATACTTTACATTTATAAAGACAACACAGACAAAATTCATTTTTGAGTCATACCAAAACTTGTATCATACTACATTCAGAAAAATTTGGAAACATACTCTTGTACATATACATTTTTCTCCTTATTCTCTTGTACATTTGAAAATAAATGGAAGAAACACTGAATTGTAATGTGTGAAAGAATGAGTTTATACTCTTATCCACTATGAATATAGACCTAATTGGAAGGAGAGAGTTCATACCACATTTGCAGCATATCTACTTTCAATAATAGATGGAAAATAAATGCATATGGATGCATTATGAAAACAAGGACGAGCTGTCACCAAATTTACATCCTCTAACGCTTGGAGAGAGAGGGATATGGGAGAAAATATTTAGGTAGTATAAATGCTCTTGACCTAGTAAGTACCAAAATAATTCAGCCATTTATGGCACAATTTAAATGCATCCCTATGCTCCAAACCACTTGAACTTTAAATTGTCCCAGCTGAGAGTGCCACATGTGGCAGATGCATACTTGTGCATTTTCTCATGATAAGACCCCGTATTAATTTCTTTCTCATGGGCAAAATTCATCCTGGGAGGCATGGAATATGTGACACGTTCTACAGTATTTCTCACTTACATACTAATAAAAAAATCACACATTTGAAGATTTTCAACAAAATTTTGGATTCTCAGAAGTGGTTTCAGAATACATAGACCTTGGGACCATGCAAACAGCTGTTAGTATTTCCTCCATATCAGATGAAGCTTCAGTCCAGTCTTATCTGAGCAACAACTACCAATCAAAACTTGCCAAATAGAATAGGATGGAACTGTGTATTTTGCAAATGAATTATTGATTTGATCTCCCACTGAACAAAATATTTTCCTTCTGAGGGTGGGTCTGTGTTTCAATCCATTTTCCTGTATGCTTTCAAAAGATTTCCTGGCCTCATCACTAGGCTTTGAAATAAAACCTAGTGGGATTGCCTCTCTCCAAATGCTATGAATGTATGCATGTTTGGAGCTCATGTCCTGTGGTTTAAAAGGAAACTCAAGGGCAATTTCAATTGAATAATAAGTCTACTTATTAATAAAGATTTAAGGCATTCTCTTTGATAATATATGAGCAAACATCTGGCCTTTTGGATATTTTCAGAAACAATACAGCAAATGTAATAAAAAGAAGTGTGAAATAAAAATGGAGACTACCGTACAAAAGAGAAGGATCCTGTGAAATTGAAGTAGCAAAGAGAGAAAATGAGGAAAAAAAAAGAAAAATTACAGTTCAGTTAGAGTTCATATCAGGAATTGAATGTGAATTAACGTTGTGATTGGTCATATGTGTTCTTTTCTGCCTTGGCCCTTTAAAAATAACATAGGACACAATCAAAGAACACCTTGCATAAGTCAGTCTTACAGGAAAGAATAAAAGTCTTTCAATAACATTAAATTGGTAGCAGAGAATGTGAAACTAACTAGTGTAAACAGAATTGTTTCCATTCCTGCATGTATCTGAGCACACTATTTTAGTGAGAGATGAGAATTTATTTTCTATTGGAATATCCCTGATTCTAGTTTCTGGATGTATTTGTATTCTGCATATGTGTTTCAACTTAACATTCATTGAGGAGGTAGTCCCCAGATTGAATTGGCTTTGCCCAATTATTCACAATTTTCTTGGAGACTGACATATGTTCTCACTTTTTGTAGGACATATTTATTGAACTGATGTTGGTATTTAATTTTGTGCTAGTTTAACCTCTCTATGTAGCACAGTCTGACAAGAGCTGAATTTGCTTTCAATCCTGAATTCATTCTTAGAATTTCCTCAGGGCATTTTTAATAGGTTCATCTTTCCTGTATATTGCTCTGAGATCAGAAGCATGGATATTGTTGTGGATAGATGGGAAGGAGGAAATATCCTCCATTATGGAGAAGTGGGTTACCGAGAGATTATGCATGAGTTTAACACATGAAGGTGCTTACAGGCCCGCCAAGTACATAACAGCACGCTTTTTATGGTTTGGATAGGCACTTTTAATTCAGATAATTTCCCCTTAGATGAAGAAATATTAACAATTCAACCCTGTCAATTTCAAAGGAACATCACTTCATAAACTACAATGAATGACAGAGGAAATCAATCGGTGAGTATCTATTTTAAATGAACAAACTGTGTTTTCATCCTAAAACATAGAAAAATCATACTTTTATTCACATTCCAAATGATTCAATCATTTCATAGAGGTATGATTTACATCTCTTGAAAGATCTAAGCTTATGCTGAAATGCCCACAGATAATGGCAACATATAGTGTATCGCATAATAGACTGTCAAAGAATCACAGTTGCCTTTAAAGTAGGATAAATATGGAAATAATAAATTAGTAGGGACAAAGTTAGGGTTTGAGAGTGGAGGAAAGCAAGTCAATCCAATCACTGTGGCCAGTAGAGCATGTCATTTTGAAATGTAACTTCCAAAAAGGAAGCCTTTGTCCTTGGTATTTAAAATTTCCTTGCTTATGGAGTATGAAAGGCCTGATATTGCAACTTTCTATGCATGGATATTCTGAGGCTACCCTTGGTATTCATTCCATGTTCTGACATCCAAATATTTTCTGGGGTATAAGGAAGGGGACATCACTCTGAAAATATCACTTCTGTTCTGGTTATCATTATAGAAATAAGGATGACATTGTTGAAATGAACTAAATGAGACATATTTATGTACATACTAGCTCCCCAAATGAATATCCATGTTTTAATATGTACTACATTCAGTTGATTTCATGCTCCAAGTAACCTGTGACATTCTCTCCTGATCTGTTTGACTGCCCAAGCAAACCCAGAAAAAGATTCTCTGACAACACAACACTTGTAATCTTCATGGCCACAGAATCATCTCATGAATGATGTGGACACATGCTGGCAATGCAACTCAAAGTAGCACCAGCTTTTTCATTGCTTTTTAGAAGATGCTGTTTGTAGTAGCTTGGAGAGGTTGACCGAGTGAAGTGAATCATGTGGTACAAGTTTTACTAATTGATCTCCTCTTGTTAGTTTTCCAGGTGTTTCATTCTGAATAAAATTTTCAATCTTTCACACAATCTGTGTTTTGAAGCTCTGAAACCTTCATCCAGTGCCCTCAAACCATGGTTCTTCATGTGAGTTATAAGGTCATTTTTCCTTGGCATCAGATTTGATACCTTTATCATCACTTCCAGTTTATATATCTTCGGGATATATCATTCCTTAAACATAAAAATTTGTACTGAAAACAATAATTTGAATTCTCGTTTTCTTTTCTTTTCTTTTTTTTTTTTTTTTGATGGGTACCGGGAGTCAACCTCAGGGCCTCATGCACCAGCAGGCGCCCATACTGCTGAACAATATCACCCGCCCTTTTTTGTATGTGGGCTCCGGCAGTCAAACTCGGGCCCTTGCACTTGCCAGTCAGGCACTTATGCCACTGAGCTATCTCGCTAGCCCTGAATTGTTATTTTCTTACAATATGGTAAATCAAAATTTTATGCTTGGAACCAGAGCACACCCCAAACTTGGAATTTACATACCCTTTAGAATGCATTATACGCTTTCCAAAATTAGTTCCACCCTACAAGAAAACTGAATTTTATATTTATAAGGACACAACAAACACAAATTTTATTTTCAGACTCATAAAAATATATATAATATTACATTCAGAAAAGTATTGGAAATATACTGTTGTATACATAACTTTTTCTCCTTATTTTTTTCTCACTCTTTTTACTATAAATGGAAAAACAATAAAATGTAAAGTGTGAAGGAATGAGTACATACCCTTATCCACTATGAATATTGATTTAATTGGAAGGAGGGTGTTAATACTAAATATGTAGCAAATCTGTTTTCAATAAAAAATAGACATGAAATGAACACATAAAAACTCTAAACTCAAAAATGCTTCCTAGGAAATAGATATTCAAGCATGTTCCTCACATCACATAGTGTTTTGCAGAATAAAGAATATGAAATATGCACCCATATGTTTACCACAGCACAGTAATGTGAAAGGTGAATGGGTCCAGTGTGCCCTAATTGCAACATAGAATTTATCAGAAAGAGAGAGTGAACAGTGCTGAATTATCTATAAGATGAACTCTGATCCAGTAAATGGTGGCCACAGACACTGAAGAATGAAATGTCATTTATCAAAAGAATATGTCCACTCTACTCCATTCCCTGTGTCCATTCCTGATCTTTCCCAAAGACACCTATTCTCTGCTTGCTGTGTCATGTGGTCTGTCCTCTTTGTTGTCAGCATATAGCTGGCTGATATATTTTTGTCTACTAACTCATATGTGTGATATGCACTTCATTGGTCAGGGTTCCAAAAATTTGATGTTAGATCATGGCACTAGATTAGCCTACAATTTTATCTCAATTTAAGTGTGTATACATTTATAATTCTTCAAAATCTGGGCATAATTTATATTCTGGTTTCATAGGCAATTGATCAATATGCATTTAACGTACCACGAAGTGAAAAATATTGAAAGCAAACCACAGAAATGAGTGTCATGTCTCCAACCCACAAATTGCCCAAAGTAGACAAAAAGGTATTATCCATGCTTTCAGATCTATACTGACAACAAGAAGAACAGACCACATGACACAAGAAGCAGATTTTATACTCATTCGAGCAACATATATTTAATGAAAGAATAAATACCTTGGGAAATATGTGAATTGGAGACATAGGATATATTTCTATGGTTTGTTTTCAATATTTTTCTCTTTGGGGTATGTTATTCCTTCCTGATATTGGCTCCCTATGATGTTCTCTAATTCCATAGTAAGAGACAACCAGAAGGCTAGGGTACCATTGCTGTAAACCAGTGTCTACCATGCTCCTCTTACATACTGTCTGCTAGAATTGGAACCCAAAATAAATGAAGTACAAGCAGGAGCCCGTTATATTCATCTGAGGAGGTGCTCTCCCACCTCTTGGGATAACTGAAGCATATCCTTCTTTCAAGGACCAACTGACCCAAACGTGCAGGTTAATCCAGAGTCAGAGTGCTACACAGATCTTGTATTTTCAAAAATCAAGCACTCTTGATCTAGTCAGTACCAAAATAATTCAGTCATTGCCACCACCTTAATGTTTTCTCCATATCGCTCTCTCTTCATGGGTTAGAGGATATTAATTTGGTTACATCCTCATCCTTGTTTTCATAATGCCTCCATATGCTGCATTCCACTTGAACATTCAGCTACATCAGCTGAGAATATCACATGTGGCAGATGCATACTTGTGCAGGTACCCATGATAGGAAACCATAGTAATTGCCTAGTCAGACTCAATTTATGGTGGAAGGCATGGAATGTGTGAGACACTTTGCAAAATGTCTCACTTACATAGTAATAAAATAATCAAATATTTTAAGATTTTCATCAAAATTTTGGATTGTCAGAAGTGGTTTCAGACTACATAGTCCTTGAGGCCATACACACAGCTGTCAATTTTTGCTGCACATTAGACGATGTTTCAGTTCAGTGTTATCAGAGCCACTTAAAATCCATGTTTCTCATACCATATATTGTGTATGAGGAAGGACAAACAGAAAGTCTTTCACTGAAAGTGTGTCTTGAGGAAGCTTCCTGTTTGGGCCAGCTTGTTAGAACAGCAGGGAGGACATCATGGCTCATCACACCACAGTTCTCCGCTTTTGTTGGCTGACTACCATAATGATTTGGACACTATAAATTGTGACATATACTTGCCTGGAGTGATCTGAGGCACAATGGTGGAAGTTGTGATGGAGACCTTGAGGTAATCAGGGGTCTCTTCTAGAAAAGTATTTAAAGGTTTGTGGAGTGAAGGTTATATACTGAAGAAACAGCCTTGAGGCTTCCTTACACAGTTTATATATGGAACTACAAGTAATGACCAATCAAAAATAGCCAAATACAAAAGGAAGGAACAGTGTGTCTTGCAAATGATCTTTTGATTTGCTCTCTCACTGAGCAACTTCTTTTCCCTCTGAGGGTGGGTCTGTGTTTGAATCCATTTTCTTGTATGCTTTAAAAAAATTTTCCATGCCTCATCACCAGGCTATGAAATAAAACATAGTGAGATTACTTCTCACTAAATATTCTGAATGCACACATGTTTGAAGCTCATGTCCTGTGGTTGAAATGAAAATTCAAGGGCAATTTCAATAGAATAATAAGTCTCCTCATTAATAAAATTGTAAGACATTACCTTTGATAATATAAGAGCAAATATCCAGCCTTTTTGATTAACTTCAGAAACAATACAGCAAAAAAATAGCAAGAAATGTGAAAAAAACATGGAGGCAACACCTTGAAAGAGAAGGATCCTGGGAAATCAAAGTAAGGAACAGAGAATATGAGAATAAAATGAAAAAAAATGAAGTTCAAATAGAGATCATATCAGGAATTGAATGTGAATTGAGGTTGTGATTGTTCAGATGTGTTGTTTCCTGCCTCGGCTCTTTAAAAACAATGTAGGATAAAATCGAAGAACACCTTGCCTAAGTCACCATTTAGGTGAAGAAATAAAACTCTATCAATAACGTTGCATTTTTAGCTGACCATGTGAAACTAACTAGTGTAAAGAGAATTATTTCCATGGCTGCATGGATCCATGTCTGCTATTTTATGGAGAAATGAACATGTATTTTCATTTGGAATATCACTGATTATAATTTCTGAATATATTTGTGTTCTGCATATATGTTTTAACTCAATAATCATTGAGGAGGTGTTTACATAAGTCTATACCTATTAAGTTGGCTTGGTCCAATTTTTCACAATTTTCATGCATACTGTTATATATTATCAGTTTTCATAGGTCTTTCTTTACTGAACTGATGTGGGTATTAAATGTTGTGCAGATTTCATTTCCATATTTTCATTTCAGAAAAAAGCTGAATTTGATTTCAAAACTAAATTTGATATTAGAATTTCCTCAAGGAAATTTTAATTTGTTCATCTTTCCTTTGTGTTGTTCAGGGCTCACAGGCATTGATATTATTTTGCATAGATGTGCCACAGCAAACCTCCTCAGTAAAGGTAAATTGGGTTACCAAGAAAGTATGTAGGAGTTTAACAGAGGAAGGGACTTATAGAGCCACCAAGTACACAGCAGCTTGATTTATTGTTGGATAAGTATTTTTAATTAAAGTGATCTCCACTTACATGAATGAATATTAAAAATTCAACTCTGTCAATTTCACATATACATCATTTCATAAACTACAATGAGTGACAGTTGATAACAAAACGTCACTATTAATTTTAAATGACCAAACTGTGTTATCCTCCTAAAAACTAGAATAATCATACCATTTTTCATATTCCCAATAATTCCATTATTTCTCAGAACTATGGTTAACATCTCTTGAGAGACCAAAGAGTATGTCGAAATGCCCCCAGATAGTGTCAATATATAGTTAAATGTACAGGAGACTGTCACAGATGACAGTTGCCTTTAAAGAAGGAGAAATATGGAAAATCTAAATGAATAGAGACAAAGTTATGGTTTGACAATGGATGAAACTAGTCAATCCAATCAGTGTCTCTGGCCAGAAAATATGTACGTTTGAAATGTAACTTCCAGTATGGAATCCCTTGCCCTTGGTATTTAGAGTTTGCTTGATCATGCAATGCAAAAGGCCTGATATTGCAACTCTCAGTGCATGGATATTCTGAGGCTTCCCTTGGGATTCTTCACATGTTATGATAGTCAAGTATTTTCTGGAATATGAAGAAGGGGATATCACTCAAAACATCAATTCTCACTTGGTGATCATTATAGAAATGTGTATGCCACTGTTGAAATGAACTAAATGAGAGGTATATTTTAGGAACATACGAGCTCCCCACATGAATATCCATGTTTTAAAACATACTGCATGCAGTTGATTTCATGCTCCAAGTAACATGTGACATTTTATCCTGATCTGTTTGAATTGTCAAGCTAAACCTGTGAAATCTGTGCAGAACATTCAGTGAGCACACAACAGGTGCATACTTCATGGCACCAGAACCATCTCATTAATGACATGCAGGCATGTTGGCAGTGTAATTCAAAGTAGCACCCTGCTTTTTTAGTGTGTTTTACAAGATGCTCATTATAGGAGTTTGGTGAGGTGGACAAAGTGAAGGGAATTCTGAGGTACCAATTTTGTTAGTGGATCTCCTCATGTTAGATTTTCAGATGTTTCATTCTGAAAAGCAATATTCAATCTTTCACCCTATCTTTACTTTTCATCTCTGAAATCTTTTTCCAGTGCTCTCAAATCATGGCTCTTTATGTGAGGTACAAGTTCATTGTCTGGTCATTAGAGTCAATCTCTTCACATCACTTCCAGTTTACATGTCTTAGGGATATATCATTCCTTACACTTTAAAATTTGTACTTAACAAAATAATTTGAATTCTTATTTTCTTACATATAGGAAAGTGAAATTTTAGGCTTGGAACCACAGCACTCTACAACATTGTAATATCCATATCCTTTTGAATACATTAAATCCTTTCTAAAATTAGATTTACACTACAAGAATACAGAGCTTTACATTTAAAAGGGCACAACACACACAAACTTTAATTTTTTTTGTCATCCCACCACCTTAATCATACTACATTTATTAAATTAATGGAAATATACTGCTGTACATATAATGCTGTACATTTTTCTCCATATTCTGTTCTACACTGTACAATAAATGGAAGAAACACTAAATTGTAAAGTGTGAAGGAATGAGTATATACTCTTATCTACTACGAAGATTGACTTATTTGGAAGGAGAGAGTTCATACAAAATATGCAGTGAATCTGTTTTCAATAATAGATGGACATGAATTGAACATATACAAAACTCTACTTTAAACTCAAAGTTGTTCCCTGGGAAATAGATATGCAAACATGTACTTCCCATGGCATAGCACTTTTCAGAATCAAGAAAATGAAATATGCCCAAATATGTTCTCAATTGTACAATAATGTGAAATTTGAATTGGCTCTGTGTGTCATAATTACAACATAAAGTTTATGGAAAGAGAGGGTCAACAGTGCTCAATTTTCCATAGGATGAGATCTGATCCAATAAATGATGTCATCAGACACTGAATCAGCAAGTGCCATTTATCAAGGAACTTGCCCACTCTGCCTCCATTCCTGTTGGCCATTGCTGAGCTTTCCCAAAGACACCTGTTCACTGCTTCCTGTGTCATGTGATCTGTTCTCTTTCTTGTCCGCATATAGCTACAAGCATGGATAATATCTTATTGTATACTAACTCATATGAGTGGTATGTATTTCATCGTGTAGGGTTCCAAATATTTGTTGATAGGGTCTGGCACCAGATTAGGCAACAATTTTAGCTCACTTTTTTTTTTTGTGAGTACCGGGGGGTCGACCTCAGGACCTCACGCACCAACAGGCGCCCGTGCCGCTGAGCGATATCACCGGCCCCTTTTTCGTATGTGGGATCCGGGAGTCAAACTCGGGCCCTCGCGCTTGCAAGGCAGGCGCTTACGCCGCTGAGCCATCTCACCGGCCCAGCTCACTTTTAAAGTGTATGTGTATATAATACTTCAAAATCTGGGCATAAATTTTAAATGCTGTGGATCAATATGTATTTAAATGAAAAAATAAATATCATGGGCAATATGTGTGTTGGAGTCATGGGATATATTTCTATGGTTTGCTTTGAATATTTTTCTCTTTGTGGTGCTTTAAAACTTCCTTTTACTGGCTTCCAATGATGTTATCAAATTCCATATTAAGAGACAACCAGAAGTCTTGGGTAACATTGCTGTAAACCAATGTCTACCACTCTCTTCTAATGTAGTGTCTTGGAGAATTGGAACACGAAAGAAAAGAAATGTAAGCAAGAGTCCACCATATTCTCTGTGAGGAGACACTTTCTCACCTCTTGTGAAGACTAAAGTCTGTTCTTCTTTCAAGGATCAACTGAGTGAAACATGCTTGTTAATCCATGTTCAGAGTTCTATACTGAACTTGTATTCACAAAAATCAAGTGCTCTTAATCTAGTCAGTACCAAAATAATTTGACCATTTCCACAATCTAAATATTTTCTCCAATATTCCTCTCTCTTCAAGGATTAGAGGATGTATATTTGGTAACAACCTCATCCTTCTTTTCATAACACGTCCATACACTGCTGTCCACTTGTACTTTCAGCTACCCTCACTGAGAATATCACAGGTGACAGATGAATACTTCTGAATATCCCCGTGATAGGACCCTCTACTAATTGTCTACTCGTGGGTTCAATTCATAATCAAAGCCATGGAACATGTGAGACATTCTGCAAGATTTCTTGCTTATATATTAATAAAAAATTCAAATATTTAAGATTTTCAGCACAATTTTGAATTGTCAGAAGTGGTTTCAGACTACATAGTCCTGGGGCCATGCACACACCTGCCAATACTTCCTCCCACAAAGATGAAGGTTCAATTTAGTGTTATATGAGGAATCTAGAACCAGGTTTCTCATACCATATATTTTGTATGAGGATGGACAGGCAGAACAGCTTT
This sequence comes from Erethizon dorsatum, assembly GCA_028451465.1. Lineage (NCBI taxonomy): Eukaryota > Metazoa > Chordata > Mammalia > Rodentia > Erethizontidae > Erethizon > Erethizon dorsatum. Next base: position 807,850 of record JAQMCO010000026.1, on the reverse strand, counting down.
GGTAGTTGGTGTGCCTTGAGGAAGCTTCCATTTCAAAAAGATTGTTTGCACAGCAGGGGGGACATCAGACTTCATCATGCAAAAATACTCTCCTGTGATTGACTGACAGCCATGAAGATCTAGACATTAGGAATTGTGACAGGAATTTGCCTGGGCTGAGCTGAGTCATAATGGTGGAAGTTACCTTGGAGGCTTTTAGGTAATGAGGGGTCTCTTCTAGAAAATTTTTGAAGTTTGGTGGAGTGAACATTGTACACTGAAGAAACACCATGGAGGTTTCATCACACAGATTTTGCATATGGAACCACAAGTAACAACTAATGATAAAATCTAATGAAATGGAAGAGGAAGGAACTGTATACCTGGCAAATGATCTTTGATTTGATCTCACACTGAGAAACTTCTTTACCTCTGAGGTTGGGTATGTGTTGAATCTATTTTCCGGTATGCTTTCAAAAGATTTCCTGGCCTCATCACCAGGCTTTGATATAAAACATAGTGGGATTACTTCTCTCTAAATGCTCTGAACATATATGCATGTTTGGAGCTCATGTCCTGTGGTTGAAGTGGAAATTCAAGTGCAATTTCAATAGAATAATGTCTTCTTATTAATATAATTATAGGATATTCCCTTTGAGAATATAAGAGCAAATATTGAGGCTTTTAGATAACTTCAGGAACCATGGAGCAAAATTAATAAGGAGAAAAGTTAAATAAACATGGAGACTACAGCTTAAAGGGGAAGGATGCTGTGAAATTGAAGTAAGGAAGAGAGAAAAGGAGAAAAAAATGAAAGAAAATGAAGTTCAATTAGAGTTCATATCAGGAATTGAACATGAATTGAGATTGCAATTTGTCAGATGTATTTTTCCCTACCTTGGCACTCTAAAAACAACATACGATAAAATTGAAGAACACCTTGGATGAGTCAGAATTTAGATGAAGAAATAAAATTATATCAGTTATATTAAATAGATAGCAGAGAATATGAAACTAACAAGTGTAAAGAGAATCCTTACCATTCCAGCATGTATCCCTGTATGTAATTTTATGGAGAGATGAGAATTTATTTTTGATTGGAATATGCCTGATTACACTCTCTGGATACATTAGTGTTCTGCATATAAGTTTTATCATAATATTCATTCAGGAGGTAGACATAGATTGAAGTTGGCTTTGTCCAATTATTCACAATTTTCATGCAGAATGATATATGTTCTCACTTTTTGTAGGTCTTCCTTTAATAAACTGATGTGGGTATCAAAACTGGTGCTGATTTTACTTCTCTATGTAGAACAGTTGGTGAAGTGCTGAATTTGTTTATTTGTGTTTGTTTGTTTTATTTTTTTTGTGGGTACCAGGGGGTCAACATCAGGACCTCATGCACCAACAGGCACCCATGCCGCTGAGCGATATCACCAGCCCCTTTTTTGTATGTGGGATCTGGGAGTGGAACTTGGGCCCTTGCGCTTGCAAGGCAGGCGCTTACGCTGCTGAGCCATCTCACCAGCCCTGAATTTGTTTTAAATGCTGAATTTGATCTTACAGTTTCCTCAGGGAAATTTTAATATTTTCCTCCTTCCTGTGTATGGTTCAGAAGCATGGATATTATTGTGCACAGATGGGCAGGAGGAAATCTCAGTTATGGAGAACTGGGTTACCAAGAGATTATGTAGGAGTTTAACACTGAAAGAGGCTTACATGGCCACCAGGTACAGGACAGCTTGATTTATGGTTGTATAGGCATTTTTAATTAAGATGATCTCCACTTAGATGTGGAAATATTAAAAATCCAAACCTGTCTATTATACATAAATTGACATCATAAACTGCAATGAATGACTGAGGAAAACAGTCACTATCAATTTTAAATAACCAACATGTGTTATCCTCCTAAAAAGTAGAAAAATCATACCATTTTCACATTCCAACAAGTCCATCATTTCTCTGAAGTATGCTTTACATATTTTGAGATACCTAAGCATATGTTGAAATGCCTCAAGATAATGTCAATATAGATGGAATTCCAGAGGAGACTGTCACAGACCACAGTTGCCTTTAAAGAATCAGAGATATGGAAATGGTAAATGAACAGAGACAAATGTGTGGTTTGAGAGTGGATGAAACTAATCAATCCAATCACTGTGGGCAGTAGAACATGTAATTTTGAAATGCAGTTTCCAAAATGAAAGTTTTACCCTTGATATTTAGAGTATGCTTGTTTATGCAATGTAAAAGTCCTGATACTGCAACTCTATTTGCATGGATATTCTGTGTCTTCCCTTGGGATAACTTACATGTTCTGATTTTCAAGTATTTTCTGTGGTATCTGGAAGAGGATATCACTGTCAAAAAATCACTTCTGTCTTGCTGACCATTATAGAACTGTGGATGCCATTGTTGAAATGGCATAAGTTGACATGAGACATATAGTTTAGGAACATACTAGCTCCCCACATGAATATCCATGTTTTGAAACATGGGGCATGCAGTGGACTTCATGCTCCATGTAATCTGTGACATACTCTCCACAGACAACGATTGGATCAACTAGCTTTCCTGAACTCTCAAACCATACTTTTGTCTCTATTCATTTACTATCACCATATTTCTCCTTCTTTAAGGACACCTGTGGATTCTGTGACAGTCTCCTGTGGAATTCTGCTCTGTAAGTCCCTTCTACTTGTAAACTTATACATAATCTCTTGGTAACCCACTTCTCCATAACTGAGAAGAGTTGTTCCTGCCCATTTATCCACAATAATATCTACCACTCTGAGCCTGATCCATATACAGGAAAGAGCAACCAATTAAAATTTCCCTGAGGAAATTCTAAGATCAAATTCAGGATTGAAAGCAAATTCAGCTCTTGTTAGACTGTGCTTCATGTAGAAATGAAATCAGCACAATATTTAATATCCACATTAATTCAGGGAAGGAAATACAACTAAAAGTGAGGACATGTATCTGTCTACAAGAAAATAGTAAAACATTGTATGAAGCAAACTTCAATCTATGACTATCTGCTCAATTACTATTAAGTGAATACATATATGCAGAACACAAATGTATCCAGATCTATAATCAGGTATATTCCAATAAAAAATACATTCTCATCTCTCCATAAAATAGCATAAAATGATCCATGCTGGAATGCAAAGAATTTTCTTTACACTATTTAGTTTCATGTTCTCTCCTACCAATTTAATTTTATTGATACAATTTTATTTCTCCTCCTTAAGTCTGACTTATTCAAGGTGTTCTTAGATTTTATCCCATACTGTTTTTAAAGGGCCAAGGCAGGAAAAAAAAACTCATCTGACCAATCAAAACTTCAATACCTGATATTAACTCTAACTGAGCTTCAAATTTTTCATTCTTTTCTCATTTTCTCTCTAACTTACTTTGATTTCACAGAATCCTTCCCTTTTGAGATTTAGTATCCATTTTGTTTTCACAGTTCTTGCTAATACTTTTGCTGCATTGTTTCTGAAGATATCCAAAAGCCTGGATATTTGCTTTTACATTCTCAAAAATAATACCCTAAAATGTTACTAATATGGAGACTTATTACCTCAGAGAGAAATAAGTTTCTTAGTGTGAGTTTAAATCAAAAGATCATTTGCCAAATACATGGTTCCTTCTTTTCCATTTGACTAGATTTGATTATTAGTTGTTGCTTGTAGTTCCATATGCAAACTCTGTTTATGGAAACATGCATGGTTTTTCTTTGTGGGAGGGAATATCGACAGGTGTGTGCATGACCCCAAAGGCTATGTAGTCTGAAACCCCTTGTGATAATCCAAAATTGTGCTGATAATTTTAAATGTCTGATTCTTTTATTAATATGTAAGTGAGAAATCTTGCAGCATGTCTCATACATTCCATGGCTTTGATTCTGAATTGAGCCCATGAGTAGGCAATTACTATGGGGTTTTCATCATGGGGATATGCATAATCATCTGCCACATGTGATATTCTCAGCTAGGGTGGCTGAAAGTTCAATTGGAGTGCAGCATATAGATGCATTATGAAAAGAGGTCAAGGCTGCCGCTAAATATACATCCTCTATCCCTTGAAGAGAGAGGGATATTTTAGAAAATATTTAGATGGTTGAAGTGGTTGAATTATTTTGGTACTGACTAGGTCAAGGGTGCTTGATTTTTGTCTGTGTAGTACTCTGACGATGGATTGACCAGCATGTTTGGCTCATTTGGTCCTTGAAAGAAAGACAGATGCTAGTCTTCTTAACAGGTGAGAGAACACCTCCCACAGCAAATATTGTGGGCTCCTGCTTCTATTTCCTTTCTTTTGTGTTCCAATTCTACCAGACACTACATTAAAAGACAGTCGCAGACACTGATTTACAACAGTATTAGCCAAGAATTCTGGTTGTCTGTTACTATGGAAATACAGAACATAATTGGGAGTCAATATCAGGAAGGTTTAATGCACCCAAAAGAGAAAATTATCAAAATAAAACCATAGAAATATATTCCATGTCTCCATCCCACAAATTGCAAATAATATGTCTACTTTCATTTAAATACATATAGATCCATAGCATTTAAAATCAGAATATAACTTACGTCCAGATTTTGAAGTATTATATGGGCATACACTTTGAAACTGAGCTAAAATCATAGGCTAATCTGGTGTTATGCCCTGTCACCAAGTACTTGGAAACCTACACAATGAAGTGCATATCAAACATATGAGTTATTAGACAAAAAGATATTATCCTTGCTTGCAGCTATATGCAGACAACAAAGAGAACAGACCACATGACACAGGAAGCAGTGAACAGGTGTCTTTGGGAAAGCTCAGGAATGGCCACACAGAGTGGAGGTAGAGTGGAAAATTTCTTTGATAAATGACATTTGCTGATTCAGTGTCTGATGCCACCATTCATTAGATCAGATCTCATCCGATGGAGAATTCAGCACTGTTGACCCACTCTTCCCATAAACTCTACATTGTATTTATGACCCAGAGAACCAATTATAGTTTCATATAATTGTGCAATTGTAAAAAAATATGTGGGCATATTTCATTTTCTTGATTCTGAAAAGTGCTACGCCACGAGAAGAACATGTTTGCATTTCTATTTCCCAGGGAACATCTTTGAGTTTAAAGTAGAGCTTTTGTATGTGTTCAATTCATGTCCATCTATTATTGAAAACAGATTCATTGCATATTTGGTATGAACTCTCTCCTTCCAAATAAGTTGATCTTCATAGTAGATAAGTGTATATACTCCTTCCTTCACACTTTACACTTAAGTATTTCTTCCATTCATGGTACAATGTAGAACAGATTACTGAGAAAAAGCTATATGGACAGTAGTATATTTCCATTAATTTTTTTTCTGGGTACCGGGGGTTCGACCTCAGGACCTCACACGCCAACAGGCACCGTGCCATTGAGCGATATAACCGTCCCCTTTTTTGTATGTGGGATCCAGGAGTTGAACTTGGGCCCTCGCTCTTACACCACTGAGCCATCTCACCAGCCCTATTTCCGTTAATTTAATGAATGTTGTATGATACAAATAAAATAAAAGTTTTTGTGCTGTGCCCTTGTAAACGTAAAGCTCTGCACTCTTGTTGTGTAAAACTAACTTTAGAAAGCATCTAACGTTTTCTAAATGATGTGGATATTACAATGTTGGAGACTGCTCTGGTTCCAAGCCTAAAATTTTGCTTTCCTATATTGTAAGAAAATAAGAATTCAAATTATTATGTTGAGTAAAAATTTTAAAGTGTAATGGATGATATATCCCAAAGCATGTAAACTGGAAGTGATGATGAGGATATTGATTATTTTTGTGGGTACTGCGTGGTCAACCTCAAGACCTCAAGTGCCAGCAGGTGCCCATGCCACTGAGTGATGTCACCTGCCCCTATTTTTGTATGTGGGTTCTGGGAGTCAAACTCGGGCCCTCACGCTTGCCAGGCAGGTGCGTATGCCTCTGAGCCATCTCACTGGCCCATGTTGGCTCTTTTGAGAAGAAGAAAATGACATTTTACCTCACAAGAAGAGCCATGATTTGACACCATTGGATAAATATTTCAGAGCTTAAAAACACAGATAGTGTGAAGATTGAAAATTTCTTTTCAGAAAGAAACATCTGGAAATCTAGCAAGCAGAGATGAACTAATGAAATGGTACCTCAGATTTCACTTCACTCTGTCCACCTTACCAAACTCCTATAATCAGCATCTTGTAAAATACACTGCAAAAACTGGGTGCTACTTTGAGTTACACTGCCAACATGCCTGTATCTCATTAATGAATTGGTTCTGTGACCATGATGTATGCATGTGTTTTGTGCTCACTGAATCTTCTGCACAGATTTCACAGGTTTGGCTTGGCAAGTCAAGCAGATCAGGAGAGAATGTCACAGGTTACTTTGATCATGAAATAAACTGTATGCAGTATGTTTTACAACACAGATATTCATGTGGGGAGCTCATATGTTCCTGAAATATACATCTCATTTAGTTCATTTCAACAATGGCATACACATTTATGTAATGATGATCAAGACAGAAGTGATTTTTTGACTGTGATGTCCCCTTCCTGATATGCCAGGAAATATGTGACTAACAGAACATGTAATGTATGCCAAGGGAATCCTCAGAATATCCATGTTAAGACAGTTGCAATATCAGGCCATTTACATTTCATGAGCAAGCAAACTCTAAATACCAAGGGCAGGGGCTTCCATATTGGCAGTCACATTTCAAAATTACATGCTCTAGAGGCCAAAGACAATGAGTGCATTGACTAGCTTTCCTCCACTCTCAAATCATAACTTTGTCTCTATTCATTTACTATTTCCATATTTCTCCTTCTTGAAGGACAACTGTGGATTCTGTGAGAGTCTCCTGTGGAATTCCACATATACTGACATTATCTAGGGCATTTCAACATAATCTTAGTTCTCTCAAGAGAGGTAAACCATACTTCTGAGAAATGGTGGAATTATTGTGAAAATGAATAAGTGTATGACTTTTCTAGGTTTTAGGAAGATAAAACAGTTTGGTCATTTAAAAAGTATGAGTTTTCCTCTCATTCACTTTAGTTTTTGAATTGATGTTCTTCCAGTGTTAAATTCATACATAGTACCTTGGCAACACACTTCTCCATAACTGAGATTTACTCATCCCCATCTATCCACAATAATATCCTTGACTCAGAGCCCTGAATCATACAGGAAAAATGAACCAATTAAAATCTCCTTGAGGTAATTCTAAGATCAATTTCAGGATTGAAAGCAAATTCAGCAGTTGTCAGACTATGCTACATAGAGAAATGAAATAAGCACAACAGTTAATACCCACATCAATTCGGTGGAGGAAATATTACAAAATGTGAGAGCATATATCAGTCTACAAGGAAATAGTGAAATATTGGACAAAGCAAACTTCAAGCTATGACTTCCTCCTCAATGAATATTAAGTGAAAACATAGATGCAGAACACAAATATACCCAGAAATTATAATCAGGTATATTCCACTAGAAAATAAATTCTCATCTCTCCATAAAATAGCATACATGGATCACTGCTGGAGTGGAAAGTATTCAATTTATACTAGTTGTTTTCACATTGTCTGCAATCAATTTAATGTTATTGATATAAATTTATTTCTTCCATAGTCAGCCTTATGCAAGATGTCTTTAAATTTTAGCCTATGTTATTTTTAAAGGGCTAAGGCAGGAAACAACATTTATGACCAATTGCAACCTCAATTCAAATTAAATTCCTAATATAAACTCTAATTGAATTTCTCATTTTCTCTTACTTTGATTTCACAGGATCCTTCTCTTTCGAGCTGTTGGCTCCATGTTTATTTCACATTTCTTGCTATTACTTTTACTGGACTGTTTCTGAAGACATCCAAAATGCTGGATATTTACACTTATATTATCAAAGGTAAAGCATTATAACTGTAATACTAAGGAGACTTGATATTCTGCTAAAGTTGCCCTGAATTTCCATTTCACCCACAGGACATGAGCTCCCAACATGAGTACAATCAGAGCATTTGGTCAGAGGTAGTCCCACAATGTTTTATTTCAAAGGCTGGTGATGAGGCCAGGAAATACTTTGAAATCATACAGGAACATTTCTACAAACACAGATCCACACTCAGAGGGAAAAGAATTTGCTCAATGTGAGATCAAATCAAAAGATCACTTGCAAAATACAAGTTTCATTCCTATTCCATTTGGCTAGTTTTAATTGGCAGTTTTTGCTTGCAGTTATATTCACAAACTCTGTAAGGATGACTCCATATTGTATACTGAAGTATACAAATTTCAGTCAACAAAATTTTAAAAATTTTTCTAGAAGAGATGCCTGATTATCTCAAGGTCTCCATGGCAATCTCCTACATTGTGACTCAGCTCACCCCAGGCATCTATATGTCACAATTAATAGTGTGTAGATCTTCATTGTTTTCAGGCAATCACAAAGAACAACCATTGTTGCTTGATGAGCTCTGATGTCCTCCTGCTGTGCAAACAAACTGACCCAAACAGGAAGCTTCCTCAATAAACACTCCCAGCCAAAGACATTCTGCCTCTTCTTCCTCACATGGTAAATATGATTAAGAAACATGTTTGTGGGCCGGTGAGATGGCTCAGCAGCATAAGCGCCTGCCTTGCAAGTACGAGGTCCCGAGTTCAACTCCCAGATCCCACATACGAAAAAGGGGCCAGTGATATCGCTCAGCGACATGGGTGCCTGTTGGCGCGTGAGGTCCTGAGGTCGACCCTCTGGTACCCACACACACAAAAAAAAGAAACCTGTTTGTAAGTTGCTCAGATAACACTGAACTGAATCATCCTCTGATATGGAGGAAATATTGACAGCTTTTTGCATGGCCCCAAGACTATATAGTTCTGATACCACTTCCAACAATCCAAAATTTTACTGAAACTCAAAAAATATCTGATATCTTTACATTAAGATGGTAGATTGAATTACTGCAGAACGTCACACATCTTCCATGCCTTCAAACATGAATTGAGCCAGGAAGCATTCAAAATATCTGGGGTCATACACCAAAGTGAAAAATATCAAAAACAAACCATAGAAATATATCTCATGTCCTCAACCCACAAATTGCCCAAATATTTCTTCTTTCATTGAAATATACATCGATCATTTGCCTAGAAATCAGAATATTAAGTATCCCCCAATTTTGAAGAATTATAGAGGCATACACATTCAAATTGAGCTAAAATTGTGTAGACTAATTTGATGACATGCCCTATTACCAAATATTTGGAACCCTGCACAGTGAAGTACATATCACACATATGAGATAGTAGATGAAAAGATATCCATGCTTGCAGCTACATGCTGACAACAAAGAGAACAGACCACATGACACAAGAAGCAAAGAAGTGGTGTATTTTGGGAAAGCTCAGGAATGGCCAGAGGGAATGCAGTTAGAGTGGACATGTTCCTTTGATAAAAGGCACTAGGTGGTTCAGTGTCTGATGCCAACATTCACTGCATCAGATCTCATCCTATGGAGAACTTAGCAATGTTGCCTCTCTCTTTCTGATAAGTTCTATGTAACTGAGCTCTATCTATGACGTTGTGAACCAATTCAACTTTCAGATTATTGTACTGCGGTAATGATATATGGGCATATTTCAAATTCTTGATTCTGCAAAATACTATGCCATGGGAAGAACATGTTTGAATATCTATTACCTAGCAAATATCTTCGAGGTAAAAGAAGATTTTTATGTGTTCATTTCATGTCCATCTATAATTCAAACCAGATTTGCTTCATATTTGGTATAAACTCTCTCTTTCCAAATAGGTCAGTTTTCATAGTGGATAAGAGTATATAATCATTCCATCACACTTTACAAATTAGTTTTTCTTTTTTTTCCATTTATTGTTCAATGTAGAACACAATACATAGAAAAAATTATATGTGAAAAAGTACATTTTCATTAATTTTTTGAATTGTAGTATGATTCAGTATTTGGTATAACTCTAAAAATAAAGTATATGTGAGTTGTGTCCTTATTCATGTAAAGCTCAGTATTCTTGTAGTGTGCAAGTACTTTTATGAAGCATTTGAAGATTTCTAAAGGATATGGATATTCCAAGATAGGAGAGTGCTTTCATTCCAAGCCTAAAATTTGGCATTACTATATTGTAAGAAAATAAGAAATCAAATTATTTTACTGAGTACAAACTTTCATGTATAAGTAATATGTCCCAACTAGTTGTAAAATGGAAGTGATGATGAAGAGATTGAATCTGAAGACAAGAAGACAATGAGCATTTACCTCAAAAGAAGAGCTATAATTTGAGGGGCTTGGATAAATTTTTCAGAGCCTAAAAACCCAGATAGGGTAAAATATTGAAAATTTCATTTCAGAATGAAACATCTGTAAAACTAGCAAGAGGTGATCCACTTACCAAAGTGGTACCTCAGGATTCACTTCACTCTGTCCACCTCTCCAAGCTCCTATAGTCAGCATCTTGTAAAAAGCACAGAAAATGCTGGGTGCTATTTTGGGTTGCACTGCCAGTATGCATCCACATATTGAGATGGTTCCATGGCCCTGAAGTATGCAAGTGTTCTGAGGTCCGTGAATCTTCTGCACAGATTTAATTCATTTGGATTTGCCAGTCTGGCTGATCAGGAGAGTATGTCACAGGTTACTTGCAGCATGAGATCAACTGTATGAAATATGTTTTACAACAGGGATATTCATGTGGGGAGCTCCTATGTTCATAAAATATATATCTCATTAACTTCATTTCAACAATGGCATCCACATTTCTATAATGATCACCAAGATATTAGTGATTTTTTTTTTGTGGGTACTGGGGGTCGACCTCAGGACCTCATGCGCCAGCAGGCGCCCGGGCCACTGAGCGACATCACCAGCTCTTTTTTCATATGTTTGTTCCAGGAGTCAAACTCAGGCCCTCACACTTGCCAGGCAGGCGCTTATGCTGCTGAGCCATCTCACCGGCCCTATAAGTGAATTTTTGACAGTGATGTCACCTTCCTGTTACCCTAGAAATAGTTGACTATCAGAACATACTATGGATCCCAAGGGCAGCCCCGGAATGTCCATGCATACAGCACTGCAATATCAGACATTTTGCATTGCATGAGAAAGAAACGTCTAAATACCAAGTGCAAGAGTTTCCATATTAGAAGTCAACTTTCAAAATTACATGCTCTAGATTCCACAGATATTGACTGGATTGACTAGCTTTCCTCCCATTCCAAACTATATCTTTGTTCCTATTCACTAATTATTTCCTTATTTCTCCTTCTTGAAAGTCAGCTATGGATTCCATGATGTTCTCCTGTGGAATAATCAATATAAGTCATTATCTGGGGGAATTTCAACATACACTTGGTCTCTCAAGAGATGTATATCATACATTTGAGATATGATGGAATTACGATTATGAATTAGGTTATGAGTTTTCAAGGTTTTAGAAGGATAACACAGTTTGTTCTTCTAAAATGCATAAAAACACTGTTTTCTTTGTCATTCATTATAGTTTATGACATGATGTTCCTGTGAAACTAACAAGGTGGAATTCTAAGTATTTCTTCATCTAATTGGAGATCATCTGAATTAGAAATGTTTATCCAATCCATAAAGCATGCTGTCACATATTTGGTGGCTCTGTGAGCCCATTATCATGTTAAACTTATACATAAACTTTTGGTAACCCACTTCTCCATAACTGAGGAGTCTTGCTCCTGCCCATATATCCATAATAATATTCATAACTCTGCATCCTGAACAATACACAGGAAAGAGTAACCAATTAAAATTTCCCTGAAGAAATCCTAAAATCAAATTCAGGATTCAAAGTAAATTCAGCTCTTGTTCGACTGTCCAACAAGTAGAAGTGATATCATCACAAATTTACATATCCACATAAGTTGAGTCAAGGAATTCATATAAAATGTGAGAACCTAAATTGGTCCACATGAAAATTGTGAAAATAAGGACAAAGTCAACTTCAATATATGACTACCTGTTCAATGAATATTAAGTTAACACTTATAGACAGAACACAAATGTATCCAGAAACTATAATCAAGGATATTCCAATTAAAAATGCATTGTCATCTCTCCATAAAATAGCATACATGGATACATACTGGAATGGAAAGAATTCTCTTTACACTACTTAGTTTCACATTCTCTTCTACCAGTTTAATGTTACTGATAGAATTTTATTTCTTCTCCAAAAGTCTGACTTATGCATGGTGTTTTTGATTTTATCCTATGTTGTTCTTAAAGGACAAAGGCAGGAAACAACACATTTGACAAATCCAACCTCAATTCACATTCAATTCCTGATATGAAATCTAATTGAACTTCAATTTGTTTTTGTTTTTGTTTTTCATTTTTTTCTCATTTTCTCTCTTCCTTACTTTGATTTCACAGGAGCCTTCTCTTTCGAGCTGTGCTCTCCATGTTCATTTCACATTTCTTGCTATTATATTTGCTGTATTGTTTCTATATATAGACAAGTGACCTGACATTTGCTCTTTTGTTATCAAAGGGAATGTCTTGAAATTTATTACTAAGCAGGGTTATTATTCTATTGCAATTTCCCTTGAATTTCCATTTCAACCACAGGCCATGAGCTCCAAATATGTTTATTTTCAGAGCATTTGGTGTGAGGTAATTACACCAATTATTAGTTGAAATAGTGGTGATGAATGCAGGAAATTGTTCGAAAGCATCCAGAAAAAAATGTATTCCAAAACAGACCCACCATCAAAAGGAAAATAAGTTGCTCAGTGGGAGAACAAATCAAAAGATCATTTGCAAAATACACAGTTCTTTCCTATTCCATTTGGCTAGTTTTCATTGCTTGTTGTTGCTTGTAGTTCCATTTCAAATCCTGAATAAGGAAACCAGCAGGGGTTTTCTTCAGTATATAACCTTCACTCCACCAAATTTTAAAAATTTTTCTAGAAGAGACCCATGGTTACCTCAAGTTCTCCATGGAAACTTCCAACATTGTGACTCAGCTTACTCCAGGCAATGACATGGCACAATTCCTAGTGTCCATATCTTCATAGTTGTCAGAAAGTCACAGCCAAGAACTGATGGTTGAGGAGCTCTGACATCTTCCCTTCTGTGCAAACTGGACCAAAGAAGAAGCTTCCTCAAGATGCACGCCATAGAACAATAGAAATACATTCCATGTCCCCAACCCACAAATTGCTCAAGATATTTCTCTTTCATTTTAATATGTGTTGATCACCTGATTAAATCAGAATATAAATTATGCCCCAATTCCAAAGAATTATAGATGCATACACTTTCAAATTGAGCTAAAGAAGGAGAAATATGGAAATAGTAATTGAATAGGGATGAAGTAATGTTTTGAGCATGGAGGAAAGTTAGTTAATGCAATCACTTCCTGTGGAATCTAGAGCATGCAATTTTGTATTGTAACTTAAAACATGGAAACCCTTGCCCCGGGTATTTAGTGTTTGCTTGCTAAAGCAATGCAGAAGCCCTGATATTGCAACTCTCTATGCATGAATATTCTGAGGTTACCCCTGGCATACATCAAATGTCGTGATAATCAACTATTTTCTGGTATATCAAGAAGGAGAATTATTGTCTAAAAAATCATTTCTGTTTTGGTGATCATTATAGAAATGTAGATACCTTTGTGGTAAATAACTAAATGAGATGTACACATTTTGAACACGTGAGCTCCCCACACAGTTGATTTCATGCCCCAAGTAACCTTTGAAAATCTCTCCTGCCCACTTGACTACCCAAGGTAAACCAGTGAAATCTATGCAGTAGGTTCATGACCACATAACACTTGCATTCTTCATGGATACAGAACCATCTCATTAAAGATGTGGATGCAGGCTGGCATTTCAACTCAAAGTAGCAATGAGGATTTTTGGTTCTTTTTACAAGATGCTAATTATAGGAGCTTGGGTAGGTGGACAGAGTGAAGTGAATACTGAGATGCAACTTTCAGAATTGGATCTCCTCTTGCTAGTTTAACAGATGTTTCATTCAGAAACATTCATGAAAATCTTTCACACTATATGTGTTTTAAGTTCTGAAATATTTATGGAATGTCCTTATCATGGCTCTTCTTCTGAGGTACAAGGTCATTGTCTTCTTGTCATCAGAATTGACCTCTTCATCATCATTTCCAGTTTCCATGTCTCTGGGATATATCATTCCTTATACATTAAAGTCTATACTCAACACAATAATTTGAATTCTTATTTTCCTACAACATAGTAAAGAAAATTTATGCTTGGTATGACATCATTCTCCGACCTTGCAATATCCATATTCTTTAGAAACTTTAAGTCCTTTCCAAAATTAGTTGTACACTACAAGAATACTGAGATTTACATTAATAAGTACATGACACCCATAACCATTTTATAGACTCATACTGAAAGCTGTCTCATACTATGTTCAGAAAATTAAAGAAAATATACCATTTTACATACAGCATTTTCTCCTTATTCTCTTCTACATTGGACAATAAATGAAAGAAACACTAATTGGTAAAGTGTGAAGGAATGAGTATACATACTTATCCACTATGAAAATTGACAAAATTGGAAAGAGAGTGTTAATATAAAATATGCAGCAAATCTGTTTTCAATAATAGATGGACATGAACACATGATAAACTTCCTTTTACCTCAAAGATGTTCACTTGAAAATATATATTCAAATATGTTCTTCTCATAGCATAGTATATTGCAGAATCAACAATTTGAAATATGACCGCATGTCTTTACCATAGTACAATAATGTGAAAGTTGAATTGGTTCACTGTGTCATAATCACAACATAGAGTTCATCAGAAAGAGAGCATGAACAGTGCTGAATTCTCCATAGCATGAGATTTGATTCAGTTTATTGTGGCATCAGACTCTGTAACTCAAAGTGCCATTTATCAAAGGAACATGTCCACTCTATATCCATTCCCTGTGGCCATTCCTGAGCTTACCCGAAGACACCTGAACTCTGCTTCTTGTGTGATATGGACTTTTCTCTTGTCAACATATAGCTGCAATCATGGACAATATGTTTTTTGTCTACTAACTCGTATGTATGATAAGCACTTCATTGGTCAGAGTTCCAAATATTTGGTGATAGGGCCTGGCACCAAATTAGCCTACAATTTTAGCACAATTTGAAAGTGTATGCCTGCATAATTCTTTAAAATCTGGGCATAATTTATATTCTGATTTTATAGACAATTAATCAATATATATTTAAATGAAAGAAGAAATATCATCTGCTATTTGTGGGTTGGGGACATAGCACACATTTCTATGGTTTGCTTTCAATATTTTTCTCTTTGGGGCATGTTAAACCTTTCTGATATTGGCTCCCAAAGATATTCCCTAATTCCATAATAAGAGGCAACCAATGGTGAGGGTAACATAGCTGTATCCCGGTGTCTGTGACTCTTCTCTAACATCAGGTCTGTTAAAATTAGAACAGAAAAGAACTGAAGCAGAAGAAGGAACCCAGAATATTCATGGTGTGGAGGTGTTCTCCCACCTGTTTGGGATAAACAAAGTCTGTGCTTCTTTCAAGGACCAACTGGGTCAAACATGTATGTTAATCCATAGTCAGAGTGATATACAGATGTAGAATTCACAAAAGTGATGTGCTCTTGACCTAGTAAGTACCAAAATAAGTCACACGTTCCACTACCTAAACATTTTCTCCCATATCCCTCTCTCTTCAAGGTTAGAGGATGTAAATTTGGTGACAGCCTAGTCCTTGTTATCATAATGCATCCATATGCTGCACTCCACTTGAAATTTCAGTTACTCCAGCTGAGAATATCCTAGGTGGCAGATGCTTACTTGTACATGTTCCCATGATAGGACCCCATAGTAATTGCCTACTCATGGACTCAGTTTATGGTGGAAGGCATGGAAGATCTGAGACATTCTGCAAGATTTCTCACTTACATACTAATAAAAAAAATCACACCCTTTAAGATTTTCAGTAAAGTATTGAATTGTCAGAATTTGTTTCAAACTATGTAGTTCCTGGGTTCATACACACATCTGTTGTTATTTCCTCAACATGAGAGGAATTTTCAGTTCAGTGTTATGTGAGCAACTTACAACCATTTTTATCATAACATATATTGTAATGGAGGGGGGACAGAAAGAACGTCTTTTTCTGGGGGTGTGTCTGAAGGAAGCTTCCTACTTGGGCAAGTTTGTTTGCACAGCAGGGTTGATTTCAGAGCTCAACAAGCAACAATTCTTGGCTGTGATTGTTTGAAGATCTAGACAATAGGAATTGTGATATATAGTTGCCTGGTGTGAGGTGAGTCTAAATGGTGGAGGTTGCCATCGAGATGTGGAGGTAATCAGGGGTCTTTTCTAGGAAAACTCATAAATGTTTGAGCAGTGATGCTTGTATACTGAAGAAACACAGTGGAGGCTTCCATATACAGTTTGCATATCGAAATACTAGCAACAATTACCAATAAAAATTAGTCAAATGCAATAGAAAGGAATCATATATTGTGCAAATTATCTTTTCCTTTTCTTTTCGTTTCTTTTCTTTTCTTTTCTTTCTTTCTTTTTTTTCTCAGATGCTGGGGGTTGAACTCAAGACTGCATGGGCCAGTAGGTGCCCATGCCTCTGAATGATATCACTGGCCCTTTTTTCATATGTGGGTACTGGGAGTCAAAATCAGGACCTCATACTTCCCAGGCAGGTGCTTATGCTGCTCAGCTATCTCACCAGCCCCTTCAAATTATCTTTTAATTTGATCTCCCACTGAGCAAATTCTTTTCCCTCTGAGGTTGTGTCTGTGCTTGAATACATTTACCTGTATGCTTTCACAAGATTTTGTGGCCTCATCACTAGATTTTAAAATAAAACATAGTTTGATTAACTCTCACCAAATGCTCTGAATATAAGCATGTTTGGAGCACATGTTCTATATTTGAAATGGAAATTCAAGTGCAATTTCAATACAATAATAAGTCTCCTTTTTAATAAAGATGCAAGGCATTCCATTTGATAATATAAGAGCAAATATCCGGCCTTTTAAATATTTTCAGAAGCAACACAGCAAACGTAATATCAAGAATTGTGGAATAAATATGGAAACTATAGCTCAAAAGAGAAGGATTCTGTGAAATTCAAATAAGAAAGAGAGAAAATGTTAAAAAAAGAAAGAAATTGTGTTTCAATTAGAGGTGATATGAGGGATTGAATGTGAATTGATTTTGCGATAGGTCAGAAGGGTTCTTTCCTGCCTTATACTTCAAAATCAATATAGGATAAAATCAAAGAACACCTTGCATAAGTCAGACTTGAAGAGAAGAAATATAATTCTATCAATAATGTTAAATTGTTAGCAAGGAAAGTGAAACTAACAAGTTTAAATAAAATCCATTCCATTCCTGCATGTATACGTGTAGACTATTTATTTTTCTTTGTGGGTAACAGGGTTCAAACTCAGGACCTCACGCACCAGCAGGGGCCCATGCTGCTGAGTGATATCACTGGCCCATTTTTGTATGTGGGTTCCAGGAGTCGAACTTGGGCTGTTGCACTTGCCAGGCAGGCGCTTATGCCACTCAGCCATCTCACTGGCCCTGTACACTATTTTATGGAGAGATTAGAGCTTATTTTTTATTGGAACATATCTGATTATAATTTCTGGATTCATTTGTGTTCTGCATATAAGTTTTAACTTAATATTCATTGAGGAGATAGTCATATATTGAAGTAGGTTATGGCCAATTTTTCAAAATTTTCATGCAGACCAATATGTTTTCATATCTTATATGACTTGCTTTACTGAACTGATGTGGGCATTAAATTTTGTGTGGATTTAACTTCTCTATGTAGCACAGTCTGACAAGAGTTGAATTTGCTTTCAATCACAAATTTGAATTTCCTCAGGGAAATTTTAATTTGTTCCACTTTTCTGTGTATGGTTAAGCGTTCATAGGCATGTGTTGCTAGATGGACATGAGCATATTTCCTTAGTTATGGAGAAGTGCGTTACCAAGAGATTAAATATGAATTTAACACTGGAAGAAGCATACAGAACCACACAGTACATTACAACATGCTTTATGGTTTGGATAGGCATTTCTAACTCAGATGATCTCCACTTTGATGAAGAAATATTTACACTTCAACCCTGTCAATTTCACAAATATATCATTTCATAATCTACAATGAATGACAGAGGAAAATATTCAGTAACTATCCATTTTAAATGAGCAAACATTTTACCCTCAGAAAACCTGAAAAATTCATACCCTTATTAATTATCCCAATAATTCCATATTTTCTCAGTAGTATACATCCCCAGACAGACCGAATTTATGTTGAAATGGCCCCAGATAATGTCAATATATAAGTAAAGCCACAGAAAACTGTCACAGAATCCACATTTTCCTTTATAGAAGGGGAAATATGGAAATAGTAACTGAATAGAGACAAAGGTATGGTCTGATAGTGGAGGAAAGCTAGTTCATCATAGGATTGTGACCTCTAGAACATGTAATTTTGAAATATGAGTTCCAACATGGAAGCCCTTGCCCTTGGTATTTAGAGCTTGCTTACTCATGCAATGCAAAAAGCCTGATATTGCAAGTCTCCCTGCTTGGATATTCTGTGGCTGCCATTGGGATACATTATAAGTTCTTACAGTAAACTATTTTCTGGTGGATCAAGAAGGGGATGTCACTGTCAAAAAATCACTTCTGTCTTGGTGATCACTATATAAATGAGGATACCATTGTTTAAATTAACATAATGAGTTGTATATTTTATGAATGTAAGAGCTCCCCACAGGAATATACATATTTTGAAACATACTGCATGAAGTCGATTTCATGCTCCAATAGTATGTGACATTCTCTCCTGATCTGCTCGCTTGCCCATGCCAAACCAGTGAAATCTGGGCAGAAGATTCAGTGACCATACAACACTTGCATACTTCATGGACACAGAACCATGTCTTTAATAATATGGGTGCTTGCTAGCAGTGCAACTCAAAGTAGCACCCAGCTATTCCACTGCTTTTTACAAGATACTGATTATAAAAATTTGGAAACTTGGACAAAGTGAAGTGAATCTTTAGGTACTACTTTTTTGTTTTGTGGATACCATGGGTCAACCTCAGAACCTCACACAGCAGCAGGCACTCATGCCACTGAGTGACATCATTGGCCCTTTTTTCATATGTGGGTTCCAGGAGAGGACCTCAAGTCCTCGCACTTGCCATGCAGGCACTTATGCCTCTGAGCCATCTCATCAGCCCTAGGTACCACTTTTGTGAGTGGATCTCCTTTTGCCTTTTTTCCAGATGTTTCATTTAGAAGGGAATGTTCAATTTTCACACTGTGTGTGTTTTTAAGCTCTGAAATATTTATCCAGTGCATAAAATCATGGCTCTTCTTGTGAAGTACTAAGTAATATTCTTCTTGTCATCAGAGTTGATGTCTTCTTCATCACTTCCCGTTTACATATATCTGAGACATATCATTCTTTATACATAAAAGTTTTTACTCAACACAATAATTTGAATTCTTGGGCCGGTGAGATGGCTCAGCAGCATAAGTGCGTGCCTGGCAAGCACGAGGGCCCAAGTTTGACTCCCAGAACCCACATATGAAAAAAGGGCCATGATATCACTCAGCAGCATGGGCACCTGCTGGCGTGCTAGGTCCTAAGGTCGACCCCCGGTACACACACACACACACACACACACACACACACATACACACAAATTGAATTCTTATTTACTTACAGTTTAGTAAAGCAGAATTTTAGGCTTCAAACAACAGCACTATCCCACCTTCCAACAGGCACCCGTGCCACTGAGCGATATCACCGGCCCCTTTTTCGTATGTGGGATCCGGGAGTCGAACTCGGGCCTTCGCGCTTGCAAGGCAGGCGCTTAAGCCGCTGAGCCGTCTCACCGGCCCTAGAATACTTTTAATACTTTCCAAAATTAGATCTATACTACAAGAATACAGAACTTTACATTAATAAGGACATGACACACATAAGATTTTCTTCATCATTATAACAAATCTTGTGTCATACTAGGTTCAGAAAATTAAAAAAGAATACTGTTTTACATACAGCATTTTATCCTTATTCTGTTCTACATTGTCACTAAATGGAAGAAATACTAATTGGTAAAGTGTGAAACAATGGCTATATACTCTTATCCACTATGAAAATCCACCTAATATGAAAGACAGAGTTTATAACAACTATGCAGCAATTCTGTTTTCAATAATAGATGAACATGCAATGAGCACATAAAAAAAATTCTTTTTACCTCAAAGATGTTCACTAGGAAATAGACACACATGTTCTTCTCATAACAATAATTTTCAGAATGCATAATTTGAAATATGCCACCATATCTTCACCACACTACAATAATGTTAAAGGTGAATTGGTTCACTGTGTCATAATTACAACATAGAGGTTATTGAAAAGATAGTATGAACAATGCTGAATTGTCCATAGGATTAGATCTGATCCACTGAATGGTGGCAATAGACACTGAACCACTAAGTGACATTTATCAAAGTAACATGTCCACTCTAACTCCATTCCCTGTGCCCATTCCTGGGCTTTCCCAAGGAAACCAGTTATCTGCTTCCTGCGTCATGTGTACTGTTCTCTTCTTGTCAGCACATAGCTGCAAGCATGGACAATATCATTTTGTCTACTAATTCATATATGTGATATGCACTTCATTAGGCATATCAAATATATTAGGCATAACCAAATATTTGTTGATAGGGCATGGCACCAGATTAATCTACACTTTGAGCTCAACTTGTAAATGTATGCCTGTGTAATTCTTCAAAATCTGTGCATAATATATATTCTGTTTTTATAGGCAATTGATCAATATATACTTAAATGAAAGAAGAAATATCTTGGGCAGTATATGGGTTCGGGACATGGAACACATTTCTATGGCTTGCTTTCAATATTTTTCTGTTTGTTGTGTGTTGTGTGTTATTTGCTCTCAATGGTTTTCTATAATTGCATAGTAAGAGACAACCAAAAGTCTAGGGTAACATTGATGTATATAAGTGTTTCCAACTCACCTCTGGTGTAGTGTCTTGTAGGATTGGAACACAGAAGAAATGAAAAGGAAGCAATTGACCAGAATATTCACTGTGAGTAGGTTCTCTCCCACCTGTTGGGATAACTGAAGTCTGTCTTTCTTCCAAGGACCAACTGAGGAAATCATGAAGGTCAATCCATATTCACAGTACTATACAGAACTTGTGCTTATAAAAATCAAGTGCTTTTGACCTAGACAGTACCAAAATAATTCAGCCATTTCTACTACTTAAACATTTTCTCCCAAACCTCTGTCTGTTCAAGTTTTAGATGATGTAAATTTGGTGACAAACTTGTCCTTGTTTTCATAATGCATCCATATGTTGTACTCTAATTGAGCTTTTGGCTACCGCAGCTGAGAATATCACATGTGGCAGTTGCATACTTGTGCATGTTCCCATATTACCCCATTGTAATTGCCTACTTGTGGGCTCAGTTGTTGGTGGAAGGAAAGGGAATTGAGATACATTATGCAGGATTTCTTGCTTACATGGTAAAAAAACAATCAGAACTTTTCAGATTTTCAGCAAAATCTTGGATTGTCAGAAGTGGTTTCAGTGTCAGACTACATAGTCCTGGGTGCATGCACACAGCTGACAATATTTCCTCCACATCAGAGGAAGGCTCAGTTCAGGGTTATCTGAGCAACCCACAACCAGGTTTATCATAATATATATTGTTTGATAATAGTCAGAATATTTTTGGCTGGGGGTGTTTCTTAAAGTAGCTTCCTATTTGGGCAAGTTTGTTTGCAAAGCAGGGAGGATATCAGAGCTCATCATGCAACACTTCATGGCTGTTATTGGCTGACAACCATGAAGAACTAGACACAAGGGATTGCCACATGTAGTTGCCTGTGGTGAGCTGAGTCACAATGGTGGAAGTGGTCATGGAAAACTTTAGGAAATCTGGGGTCTCATCTTGAAAATTTTTAAAGTTTTGTGCATTGAAGGTTGCATACCGAAGAAACACACTTGAGTTTTCCTTACACATATTTTACTTATGGAAATACAAGCAACAACTACCAATCAAAACTAGCCAAATGGAATAAGAAGGAACTGTTTATTTTACATATGATATTTTGATTTGATCTCCCAATGAGGAACTTCTTTTCCCTCCGAAGGTGGGTCTGGCTTTAAATACACTTTCTTGTATGCTTTCACAAGTTTTCCTGTCCTTATCCCCTGGCTTTGAAATAAAACATAGAGGGATTAACTCTCACCAAATGCACTGAAAGTACACGTTTGGAGCTCATGTCCTCTGGTTGAAATGAAATTCAAGGGTAATTTCAACAGAATAATAAGTTCCTTGTTAATAATGTTTTAAAGCATTCTTTTTGATAATATAAGAGCAAATATCCAACTGTTTGGCTATCTTCAGAAACAATGCAGCAAAAGATATGGCAAGAAATGTGCAATAAACATGGAGACTACAGCTCAAAAGAGAAGGATCCTGTGAAATCAAAGTAAGGAAGAGATAAAATGACAAAGAACTGAAAAAAACATATCATGGTTCAAGTAGAGTTCATATCATGGATGTGAATTCATATCATTGAATGTGTTCATATCATTGAATGTGAATTGAAGTTGTGATTGGTCAGATGTGTTGTTTCCTGCCTTGTCCCTTTAAAAGCACAGCGCAATAAAAGCAGAAAACACCCTGCCTAAGTCAGACTTTATGAAAAGGAGAAAATCTCTATCAATATCATTCAATTTGCAGCATAGAATGTGAAACTGACTAGTGTAAAGAAAATTCTTTCAATTTCAGCATGTATCTATGTATGCTATTTTATGGAGAGATGAGAATTTATTTTTGATTGGAATTTCCCTGATTATAGTTTCTGGATACATTTATATTCTGTATATAAGTTTTAATTTAATATTCATTGAGGATGTAGTCATAGATTGAAGTAGGCTTTGTCCAATTTTTCAAAATTATGCTATCCAACAAATTTTCTCACTGATATGGGTATTAAATGTGCTGATTTCGCTCCTCTTTGTAGCACATCTGACAACAGCTGAATTTGTTTTCAATCCTAAATTTGATCTTTGAATTTCCTCAGGAAAATTTTAATTGGTTCCTCTTTCATTTGTATGTTTCAGTGCTCAGAGGCACAGATCTTATTGTGGATAGATGGGCAGGAGCAAATCTCCTCCATTATGGATAAGTGGGATACCAAGTGATGATGCATCAGTTTACCACTGGAAGTGGCTTACAGAGCCATGGAGTAAATGACATCATGCTTCATGGTTTGGATAGGCATTTATAATTAAGATGAAGGACTATTTGTAATTCAACCTGATCAATTTCACATGAACATCATTTCATAAACTACAACGAATGACAGAGCAAAACCATGAGTCACTATCCATTTTAAATAAACAAACTGTGCTACACTTCAAAAAGCTAGAAATGCCATACCCTTATCCACAATCCCAATAATTCCATCATTTCTCAGAAGTATGATATACATCTCTTCAGAGACCTAAGCATATACTGAAATGACCCAAGAAATTGTCAAAATATAGCAAATTCTAAAGAAGACTGTCACAGAATTCACAGTTGAATTTAAAGAATGAGAAAGAGGGAAATAGTAAATAAATAGAGACCAAGGTATGGTTTGAAAATGGAGGAAAGCAGTGAATCCAATCACTGTCTCTGGCCTCTGGAGCATGCAATTTTGAAATCTGACTTCCAACACAAATGCCCTTGCCCTTGTTATTTAGAGTTTGTTTAATTGTGCAATGCAGAAGTCCTGATATTGCAACTCTCTATGCACGGATAATTGGAGGCTACACTTGGGACACATTACTTGTTATTATGGTCAAGTATTTTCTGGGGTATCAGGAAGGGGACATCGCTGTCATTAAACCACTTCCGTCTTGACGATCATTATAGAAATGTGGATGCCATTGTTGAAAGGAACTAAATGAAACATATATGTTATGAACGTAAGAGCTCCCCACATGAACATCCACGATTTAACATGCAGTTGATTTCATGCTCCACATGATCTGTCACTTTCTCTCTTGATCTGCTTGACTGCCCAAAGAAAACCACTAAAATCTGCAAGAAGATTCAGTGACCACACAATACTTTCATACTTCAAGGCCACAGAACCATACCATTAATGATGTGGGTGTATGCTGGCATTGCAACTCAAAGTAGCACACAGAGTTTTTTGGTGCTATTTACAAGATGCTGATTGTAGGAGTTTGGCAAGGTGGACAGAATGAAGTTAATTCTGAGGTATCACTTTCATACGTGGATCTCATTTTGCTATTTTTCCCACTGTTTCATTATGAATGATATTTTCAATCTAACACAATATCTGCATTTTTGGGCTCCAAAATCTTTATCCAAAGCCCTCAAGTCATGGTTCTTCTTGTGAGGTACAAGGTCATTGTCTTCTTGTCATACGAGTCGATCTCTTCATCATCACTTCTAGTTTAAATCTTTGAGATACATCATTCCTTACACATTAAACTTTGTACCCAACAAAATAATTTGAACTCTTATTTTCTTACAGTATAGTGAAGCAAAATTTTAGTCTTAGAATGACAGCACTCACCAGTTTTGGAATATTCATATCCTTAAGAATACTTTAAATGCTTTCAAAAAAATTAGTTCTACACTTCAAGAATACTAAGCTTTACATTACAAGGATACAACACACATAAAGTTTATCTTATTTTCTTCATTTTTTTCAGTTTTTATTATCTTATTTTAAAGAGAAGAAAAAATAAGAGCAAAATTTGGAAACAACAAAATAGAACGGTAACATTGGTTAATATATTACATATTGTTATTTTTAAATAAGTTACTCAGGGTACAAGATATCAGCATTCAATTATCCAAACATCACTGGCACAAAACTTTCCCTTCAATTAACCAAGCAAAATTAGTAGTACATCCTAAGTATTATATATATATATATATATTTTTTCTTTTCCTTCTTTCTTTTCCCCATTCCCCCATCCCAGTTTCTCTTTCCTTTTTACCAGTTTCTGCCTCATTTACCATATCTATTGTACATTTTGGATCTTATTTACTCTTTCAGTTTCTCACACTAGGGACACAATACGATGTTTACGTATTTGTGTCCATTTTCTTTCATGCATGAGTATTTCATCGAGTTGCATCCATTTACCTATGAAGGTCTCCAGTTTATCCTTCTTTATGGCTGAATAGTACTTCATTGTATAAAAAGACCACATCTTTTTTATCCATTCTTCAGTTGATGGGCATTTGGGTTGTTTCCAAAATCTGGCTATTACCAATTGTGCTGCTATAAACATGGGTGCACATATATCGCTGTCTTACAATGACTTTAATTCTTCTGGGATTATACACAGAAGAGGAATACCTGGGTCAAATATGACCTCCAATTCTAGGATTTTGGGGAATTCCACACTGATTTCCACAGTGGCTGTACCAGACAACACTCCCACCAACAGTGGAGAAGTGTTCCTTTATCCCCACAGCCCCTCCAGCATTTGTTATTAGTTGATTTCTTGATAATAGTCATTCTTTCTGGGGTGAGGTGGAATCTCCATGTTGTTTTAATTTGCTCTCTTGAATGACCAGTGATGTTACACATTTTTTCATAAATTTATTTGCTATTTGTAGTTCTTCATCTGAGTAATGTGCATTCATCTCAGATGCCCATTTCTTGACTGGGTCTTTAAATTTGGGAAGTCTGACTTCTTTGAGTTCTTTGTATGTTCTCAATAGTAATCCTTTGTCTGAGGAACAACTGGCAAACATTTTCCCCCACATTGTGTGTTGACTCTTCACTCTGTTAAAGGTTTTTCTTGCTGTGCAAAAGCTTTTTAATAAGATGAGATCCCAGTTGTTGATTCTTTGTGATAGATCCTGTGCAATTGAGGTTTTCTTCATAAAGTCTTTGACTACACCAATGTCTTCAAGAGTTTTACCTATCCTACCTTCCAGCAGATTTAATTTCTCTGTTTTAATATTTAGATCTTTGATCCATTTTGAATTTAGTTTGTGCATGGTGAAAGATATGGGTCTAGGTTTAATCTTTGCATGTGCAGAGCCAGTTTTTCCAGCACCATTTACTAAAGAGGCTATCTTTCTTCCAGTGAATGTGTTTGGCACCTTTGCCAAAGATAAGATGGCTTAGTATGTCTGGAGTTGTTTCAGCATCTTCTTATCTGTTCCATTGATCTTCGGGTCTTTTTTTTGCCAATACCACACTGTTTTTATCACAGTAGCTTTATAGTAAAATTTCAAGTCAGGAATTATGATTCCCCTGCCCTGCCTTTGTTGCCAGAATTACCTTGGCTATTCTAGGTCTCTTCTGATTCTGCAAATGAATTTTAGGATTGTTTTCTCTAATTTTGTGAGATAGCTGCTGGAATTTTTATCAGAATTGCATTAAATCTATAAAATAATTTTGGAAGGTGGGCCATATTCAATATAGTGGTTCTTCCCATCCAGGAGCATGGGATATCTTTCAATTTTCTGCTATACTTTTCAATCTCCTTTCTCAGAGTAATGTAGTTTTCAGCGTAGAGGTCTTTTACATCCTTCATTAGATTGATTCATTTTTCCCCCCTTTGGATGTTGTGAAAGCTGTTGTTTCCCTAATTTCTCATTGTTTCCTATTTGTGTACAGGAAGGCTATTGATTTTTACATTCTCTGTGAGATTTTTCCTAGGTATTTCATTTTTTGGATGTTATTGTGAAAGGCACACTTTCCCTAATTATTCTTTCATTGAGATTATTGTTTGTGTACAAGGAAACCATTGATTTTTCAGTATTGACTTTGTATCCAGCTACAGTACTGAATTTGCTGATTACAACTAGCAATTTTTTTAGTGGAGATTTTGAGGACTTCTACATAGAGTATTATGTCATCTGTAAATAAGATAATTTAACTTCTTGTTTTTTCAATCATTACTCATTTTATTTCATGCTCTTGTCTAAATGCTCTAGCTAAGTTTTGCAGGACTGTGTTGAATAACTGTGGGGACAGTGGACATCCTTGTCTTGCTCCTGATTTTAGAAGGAAACTTTCAGTTATTGCCCATTTAATATGCTATTGGCTGTTGGTTTGTCATAGATTGATTTTATCAGATTGCAATAAATAATATCTATTTCAATTTTCTTTAGGTTTTTTATTGTGAATAGCTTCTGGACTTTATCAAAAGGTTTTTTGACATCTATTGAGATGATCATATAATATTTCTCTTTGGTTCTGTTAATATAGTGTATTTTATTTATTTATTTATGTTTATGGAACCATCCCTGCATCCATGGAATGAATCCATCTTGGTAATTGTAAATAATATTCTTGATTACTTGTTGGATTCTGTTTTCCAGTATCTTATTGAGGATTTTTGCATCTATGTTCATTAGTGAGATGGCCTGTAGTTCTCTTTCTTGGTTGAGTCCTTCTCTGGTTTTAGTATCAGGGTAATACTTGCTTCCAGGAATGAACTTGAGGGTGCTTCTTCACTTTCAATTTCATTAAAAAAAGTTTGAGGGCTGATAAGATAGGTGGGCAGCATAAGTGCCTGTCTGGAAAGCATGATGTCCTCAGTTAGCCTCCCAGTACCCACTTGAGGAAAAAAAATGGCTGGTGATATTGCTCCGTGGCATAAGTGCCTACACTCAAGAGTGAGGTCCTGAGTTTGACTCCCAGTACCCACAATAAAAAAATAAAATAAAAATAAAATGTTTGAGAAGTAGTAGTGTTAGTTCTCTAAATTTCTTTTTTTGTGTGTGGGTACCGGGGTGTCGACCACAGGACCTTGCGTGCCAGAAGGTGCCCATGCCGCTGAGTGATATCACCGGCCCCTTTTCTGTATGTGGGTTCCGGGAGTAGAACTCGGGCCCTCAAGCTTGCCGGGCAGGTGCTTAAGCCACTGAGCCAACTCAGCTGCCCCTCTTTATTTTTTTTTTATATTGCTACCTGTAGTCATACTCAAGACCTCATGCTTGTTGATAGGTGCTTGTGCCTCTGAGCAATGTCACCAGCACATTTTCATTTGTGTGGGTACCAGGAATCGAACTCAGGAGTTTGCACTTGCCAGGCAGGCATTTATGCCGCTGAGCCATATCACTGGCCATCATCTTTTTATTCTGAATTGCATGAATGTGAGTCTTTTCCTTTTGTAATAAGGATAGATAAGTGTTTGTCGATTGTATTTATTCTTTCAAAAACCTACTCTTTGATTCACTGATGCTTTGTATCCATTTTTGGTCTCCAATATGTTAATTTCTGCTCTGATCTTTATAATTTCCTCCCTTGTATGAGATTTTGGCTTAGCCTGCTCTTCTTTTATTAGAAGTTTGAGTTTCACCACTAAGTTGATTATTTGTGCTTGCTCTATTTTCCAGATATAGGTAATTAATGCTATAAATTTCCCTCTTAAGATGCTTTCATTTTATCCCATATGTTCTGGTATGTTGTGCTGTCATTATCACGCAGTTGTAGAAGCTGTCTATATTCTTCTTTAAATTCATCTGTGATCCATTGGCTGTTCAGGGGGGTGCAGCTTAATTTCCATGTGTTTAGGGAGTTCTTGTGTTTTATTTTGCCATTGATTTCCAATTTCATTGCACTATGGTGTGATAATATGCATCAGATAATTTCAATTCATTTTCATGTACTTAAGCAGGTTTTATGAGCTAGTATGTTGTCTACTTTGGAGAACATCCCATGTGCAGCTGAGCAGAATGTGTATTCTGATGTTGTGGGGTGAAGCCCTCAGTAGACATCTACTAAGTCCATTTGTTCAAATGTTTGGTTCAGTTCTAATATTTCATTGTCAAATTTTTGTCTAATTGATCTGTCTTTTTGTGACAGTGGAGTATTGAGATCCTCCAAAACATTCGTATTAGTGCTTATTTGATTTTTTGTATCCTTTAATATTTTTAATAGAGTTGGTTGCCCTGGTGTTTAATATATATGTGTTTGTGATTGTTATCACTTTCTCCTGGATTGTTCCATTTACAAGGGTGTAGTGACCTTCCTTATCTCTCTGAATCATTCTTGGCTTTTAATTCACTTTATCTGCAAAAAGAATAGCTTCCTCTGCTTCTTTCTGGGTTCCTGTTGCATGGAGTATTTTTTTTCCATCTTTTGACTTTCAGTCTATGAACTTCTTTCTGAATTAAAAGGGTTTCTTTTATGCACCATATTGTTGGACCTTGCTTCTTGATCCATTTTGCCAGTCTGGGCCTTTTGATATGAGAATTGAGACCATTAACATTAATGGTTAAAATTGACATGTATTGAATTATACTTGTCATGTTGTTTTCCTCTTCTTGGCTCCCCCTCTTTTTTCCCTCCCTCTTTTTAATTGTTTGCTCTGCCTGGTGCATTTCTTCTGTTGGGGTTCCTGGAGTTGTAGTCTTTGTTATCTCTTTCTAGAATGTGTTGTCAAAATTTTTGGAGTGTTGGTTTGGTGGTTATAAATTTTCAAAGACATTCTTTGTCATGGAAGTATTTTATTTCTCCATAGATTTGAAAGATAGTTTTGTGGGTACATCAATCTGGCTTGAAAGTTATTTTCCTTTAGAACTTAAAATACATCATTCCAAGCTCTTTTTGACTTAAGGGTTTGTCCTGAAAAGTCAGCTGTGATTCTGATGGCCTTTCCTTTATAGGTGACTTGTCTCTTCTCCCTAACTGCTTTAAAGATTCTAGTCTTGTGTTGAATTTATGAAATCTTCACTTATGGTATGTGTGGCTGAAGATTTTTTTTATGGCTAATTAGCATTGTATGAGACTCATTTGTCTGTGCATCAAATTCTTTTCCTCTACCAGGGAAATTTTCTGTTATAATGCCTGTGAAGAGTGTCCTGATGTCATTTATGCTATTTCCTGCTTTTTCCTTGACTCCAATCAATCTTATTTTTCTTTGCCTCATCCAGCAGCTGCTGGATTGATTTTTCATTGTCCCTCGCTATTTTTAAGAATTGTTTCTTTTCAAGATCACTGATCACAAACCTGTCTTCCATATCTGAGTTAGTGTCTTAACATTAACTTCATATGCTACAAATATTTTCAATGGACTTTTTGTTCTCCTGGGTGTCTGCTTGTATCTGCCTTATGGATTTGATTTCTTTCCTATGCTGAGCATTCATGGCTTCCATAATTTTTTAAGCTCATCTATTTTTTTTTTGTCTGTATCTGCTCTAGTGTCCTTAAGCATGGTCTTCATTGTGGACATTATCTTTGCAGTTATCTGTGAAATTGTTTCTGATTTAATTTTTCTAGAGTCTCATTCAGTTTCTCTGTTGTTAGCACTTCAGAGATGACAGGTGGGTGGGTTTCAGAATGTCCCACCTCATTGCCCCCTGGGTTTGCCTTTGGAGAACTGGATGTGTGGGGTTGCATATTGCTTAAGTGTCCTCTCCTTTTCTTTCTTTGTTTTTTGTGGGTACCGGGTGTTGACCTCAGGACCTTGCACACCAGCAGACGCCCATGCTGCTGAGCGATATCACCCACCCCTTTTTCATATGTGGGCTCCGGAAGTCAAACTCAGGCCCTCATGCTTGCCGGGCAGGTGCTTAAGCTGCTGAGCCATCTCACTGGCCCCTCCCTTTCTTTCTTTAGTTTATCCTGGGGTGATATTTGTAAATTGCCTATGGTAGGTTGCTTTATTGCTATTATTGAAAACACTTTGGAGATGGCAAATTCTCTGTGGTATCTTCTAGGTGGAAATTATTTTTTGGATCTTGAGCTTGCTACAAGATAGTACCTCTTCAATATATTGGACATAAGAAGTTGCTGCATGTTTGGTCCAGTCCTTGGTTCTTTAGGTCTGTGCCACAGTACCTGTTGTGATCCTTAGTTAATCTCAGTCTTGGAATACCAGGAAGAAGAGTTATTTAGAACAATTATGTCACTTTGGCTATAGTGGTAGCAATGGCATGAAACACAGCCTAGAAAATGACAGACTGGGCTAAGCAGTTATTTGCCACTTTTAACCATATTAATTAGATTTGTGGTTATATAGCAAAATCTAAAACAAATCAGAATATTTTATGCAGCATAGAATTCCTTAATATGTCAAATTTTTCCCTCAGATGTTTAAATTTAAAATGAGTTATGGAGGAAATAGAGAATTAGAAGAAGAGGAAGGAATTAATTGTAAGTCAGGAGGAGCAAGAGGGATCCCACTAACATTGGGAAACTGGTGCAGAAGACTGGTGGCAAAAAGAGAAAGAAGGGATACAAGGATGAACAGATCAGAACCACAATCACAAAGAGGTTAGAAGCTCTGTTTTACACTCATATGCAAACAAGATCAAACCATGAAGGAATGAACAAACAGACAAACAAACAAAAACAAAGAAAAAATAAAACAAAATAAAACAAAACAAGAAAACACCACCACCAGAACAAAAAAACAAATGAGAGAGGGAAAAACAAAAGTTCCTTTCCAGGGCTGTCCCCCTCCGCAGACACAGTGTGAAGACAGAGTCCCATTCAGCTCAGATCCCTCACGAAAAAAACAGCAGCAGCCCATCTATAGGTCAGTGAGCAATCTCAGCACTTTCTGACAGAAATCAGACTTGCCTGGCCCGCTGCAGCCCCATGCCCCAAACTCAGCTGGGAGCAGTGCCTTGGATGGAACAGCAGCAGGTGAGTTCTGAGTTCATCTGTCCCTCTCACAATGGCACCCAAACAATCACTCTCTCATATGGCATGCCTGGACTTCAGCACTCACCACCAGGTAGTACAGTCCTCCACAGCTGCTGCTTCTCAGCAATGCCACATCTTGCCTACCTCTGCAGCGGACCCTGGGGTCACTTTCAGTCACCATATCTGCAGGTTTGAACCTTTTCTATCACACTGGGAATCCTCACACAGAGAAAAGGTGCTAGTGACTAAAAAGGAGGTTTGTTTTGGCTCATGCTTTCAGAGTTTTCAGTGAATTGGCTGACTCAAAGTCAGAAACTTCATGGGGGAGGACCGTGGTAGAGAGAGGGCCCACTGTTTTGCCTTTGGTTGGTGACCGAGATCTAACAAACCAGGGCAAGAAGAAGAGAGAATCTGTGTGGGGGTTGTCAAATGTTATTTTTAGTCAAACAAAACCTGTATGATATTACACTCAGAAAATAAATGAAAATATACTGTTGTACATATAACATATCCTTATTCTGTTCTACATTGTACAGTAAATGGAAGAAACACTTATTTGTGAAGTATTAAGGAATCAGTATCTACACTTATCCACTATGAACATAGACCTATTTGGAAGGAGAGAGTTAATACCAACTATGGAACAAATATGTTTTCAATAATAGATGGACATGAAATGAAAACATAAAAGAATTCTACTTTAAACTCAAAGATGTTCACTAGGAAATAGATATTAAAATATGTTCTCACAATATAGAATTTTGCGGAATCAAGAATATGAAATATACACCCTTAGGTTTACCACAGTACAATAATATGAAAGGTGAATTGGTTCACTATGTAATAATTACAACATGGTGTTTATCGGAAAGGGAGAGTGAACAGTGCTGAATTCTCCATAGGATGAGATCTGATCCAGTGAATGGTGGCATTAGACACTGAACCACCAAGTGCCATTTATCAAAGGAGCATTTCCACTCTACCTCCATTCTCTGTGGCCATTCCTGAGCTTTCTCAAAGACACCTGTTCTCTGCTTGTTCTCTCATGTGGTCTGTTCTCTTTGTTGTTAACATATAGCAGCAAGCATGAACAATGTTTTTGTCTACTAACTCATATGTGTGATAAGCACTTCAATGGGCAGGGTGCCATATATTTATTGATAGGGCAAGGAACCAGATTAGCCTACCCTTTTAGCTCAATTTAAATTGTATGCATCTATAATTCTTCAAAATCTGGAAATAATTTATATTCTAATCTTATAGGCAATTGATCAATATATATTTCAATGAAAGAAGAAATATCTTGGGTACTTTGTGGGTTGGGGACATTGGACATATTTCTATGATTTGTGATCTATATTTTCAATTTTGTGGTACGTTAAACCTTCATGATATTGGCTCACACTGATGTTCTCTAATTCCTTATTAAGGGATGACCACAAGGTTGGGTAACATTACTGTAAACCACTGTCTGGCACTGTCCTTGAACATATTGTCTGGTAGAATTGGAACAAAAATTAAACAAAGTAGAAGCACAAGCACACTATATTCACTCTGAGGAGCTGCTCTCCCACCTGTTGGGATAACTAAAGTCTGTCCTTCTTTCAATAAGCAACTGAGCCAAAAATGCAGATTAATTAGTTGTCAGAGTGCTATATACATATTTTGTATGTGGGTACTGGGGATCGACCTCAGGACCTCGTGTGCCAGCAGGCACCTGTGCTGCTGAGCGATATCACTGCCCCTTTTTGTGTATGTGGGTTCTGGGAGTCAAACTCAGGACTTTGTGCTTGCTAGGCAGGCATTTATGCCACTAAGCTATCTCACCAGCCCCCACTATATAGATCTCGTATTCACAAAAATCTAGCACTCTTGACCTAGTAAGTACAAAAATAATTCAGCCATTTCCAACACCTATATATTTTCTCCCAAGGCTCTCTCTCCTCAAGGCTTAGAGGATATAAATTTGGTGACAGCCTCATCCTTGTTTTCACAGAGCATCCATATGCCACAATCCACATGAACTTTCAGCTACCCTAGGTGAGAATATCACATATGGCAGATGCATACTTGTGCATGTTCCCACGAAGGACCCCATCATAATTGCCTACTCATAGGCTCAATTCATGGTGGCAGGCATGGAAGATGTGATAAACTCTGCAGAATTTCTCATGTACATATTAGTAAAATAATCCAACATTTTAAGATCTCCAGCAAAATTTTGTATAGTCAGAAGTGGTTTCAGACTACATAGTCCTTGTGGCCATGCACGCAGCTGTCAATATTTCCTACACATTAGATCTAGTTTCATTTCTGTGTTATCTGAGCAACTTACAACCAGGTTTTTCATACCATATATTGTGTATGAGGAGGGACATGAAGAACAACTTTGTCTGGGTGTGTGTCTTGAGAAAGCTTCCTATTTCGACCAGGTTTTTTGAACAGCAGGGAAGACGTCAGAAATCATCAAGCTATAGTTCTCAGCTGTGATTTGCTGACAACCATGAAGATCTAGACAGTAGGAATTTTGACATGCAATTCCCTGTGGTGAGCTAAGTCACAATGATGGAAGTTCCCATGGACATCTTGAGGTAAAAAAGGGTCACTTCTAAAAAAAAATGGTTTTCTGGAGTAAAGGTTGTACACTGAAGAAACACCCTGGAGACTTCCTTACACAGAATTTGCATATGGAACTACAAGCAACAACTACCAATCAAAACTAGCCAAATGGAATAGGAAGGAACAGTGTATTTTGCAAATCATCTTTGGATTCATTCTCCCACAGAGCAAATGCTTTTCATTCTGAGGGTGAGTCTATGTTTCAATCCATTTTCCTGTATGCTTTCTATGGATTTCCTAGCCTCAACACCTGGCTTTGAAATAAAACATAGTTGGATTACCTCTCCCCAAATGCTCTAAATGTACGCAAGTTTGGAGGTCATGTCCTGGGGCTGAAATGAAAACTCAAGGGCATTTTCAATAGAATAATAATTTTCATTATTAATAAAGTTAAAGGTCATTACCTTTGATAATATAAGAGCAAACATGCAGCCTTTTGGATATCTTCAGAAACAATGCAGCCAATGTAATAGCAAGAAAAGCAAAATAAACATGGAGACTACAGCTTGAAAGAGAAGTCTCCTATGAAATCAAAGTAAGAAAGAGAGAAAATGTGAAAAAAATGACAAAATTGAATTTCAGTTAGAGTTCCTATCAGTAATTGAATGTGAATTGAGGTTGTGTTTGGTCACATGTGTTATTCCCTGCCTTGACTCTTTAAGAACAACAAATGATACAGTCAAAGAACACCTTGCATAAGTCAGAGTTTAGGAGAAGAAATAGGATTCTGTCGATAACAATTAAATTGGTAGCAGAGAATGAGAAACTAACTATTGTAAATTAAATTAATTCCATTGAAGCATGTATAGAGGGAATAATATATTTTCAATTGGAATATCCCTGATTATACTTTCTGGATACATTTGAGTTCTGCATGTGTGTTTTAAGTTAATCTTCATTGAGGATGACTTCAGAGATTGAAGTTTTCTTTGTCCAATTTTTCACAATTTTCATGCAGAAAGTTATATGTTCTCACTTTTTGTAGGATTCCCTTTACTGAACTGATGTGGGTATTAAACTTTGTGCTGATTTCACTTCTCTATGTAACACAGTCTGAAAAGACCTAAATTTGCTTTCAATCCTGAATTTGATCTTAGAAATACCCAAGGGAATTTTTAATTCATAAATCTTTCGAATGTATGGTTCAGATCTCAGAGGCATGCATATGATTGTGAATAGATGGGCAGGAACTAATCTCAGTTACAGAGATGTGGGTACCAAGAGATTACATATGAGTTTATTATTGGAATGGGCTTATAGAGACACCAAATACATGACAGCCTGATTTATGGTTGTTTAGACACTTTTTTAATTCAAGTGACCTCCACTTAGAAGAAGAAATATTAACAATTCAATCTTGTAAATTTCTCATGAACATCATTTCATAACCTACAAGGAATGACAGAGGAAACCAATCGGTAACTATCCATTTAACATGACAAAACTGTGTTATCCTTCTAAAACCTAGAAAAATCATACCCTTATTCATATTACCAATAACTCCATCATTTTTCAGAAGTATGGTTTATATCTTTTGAGAGAACTAAGCATATATTGAAATGCACCCAGATAATGTCAATATATAGGGAATTACACAAGAGATGGTCATGAAATCCACAGTTGCATTTTAAGAAGGAGAAATATGGAAATAGCAAATGAATAGAGACAAGTGTATGGTTTGAGAGTGGAGGAAAGCTAATTTAACTCAGCACTGTCTGTGGCCTATAGAGCATTGAATTTTGAAATGTGATTTCCAATATGGAAATCCTTACTCTTGGTATTTAGAATTTGCTTGCTCGTGCAATGTGAAAGCCCTGATATTGCAACTCTGTATGCATGGATATTCTGAGGCTCCCTTTGTGACAGTTTACACGTTCTGATAGCCAAGTATTTTTTGGTGTATCAGGAAGGGGAAATCACTGCCATAAAATCAATTATGTGTTAGTGATCATTATAGAAAAGTGGATGTCATTGTTAAAATGAACTAAATGAGATGAGTATTTAGTGAACATCTGAGCTCTCCACATGAATATACTTGTTTTGGCACATATGGCATGCAGTTGTTTTCATGCTCCAAGTAACCTGTGACTTTCTCTCCTGATCTCTTTGACTGCCCAAGCCAAACCAGTGAAAGCTGTGCAGAGGATTCAATGACTACAAAACACTTGCATTCTTCATGGACACAGAATCATCTCATTAATGATGTGGATGCATTCTGGCAGTGCAACTAAAAGTAGAAAATGGCTTTTTTGGTGCTTTTTGCAAGATGCTGATTACAGGTGTTTGGAGAGGTGGATAGAGTGAAGTGAATACCGAGGTACCAATTTCATTAGTGGATCTCCACTTGCTAGTTTTCCACATGCTTCATTCTGAAATGAAATTTTCAATCTTTCAAACCCTCTGTGATTTTAGGCTATGAAATATTTATCCAAAGCTCTCAAGTCATGGCTCTTCTTGTGAGGTACAAGGTCACCATCTTCTTGTCATCAGAGTCGATCTCTTCATCATCACTTCAAGTTTACATGTCTTTGTGATATATCATTCCCCATATATGAAAATTTGAACTCAACACAGTAATTTTAATTATTATTTTCTTACAACATATTAAAGCAAATTTTAGGCTTGAAACCAGAGCACTCTCCAAACTTGGAATATCCATAGCCTATAGAATACATTAAATACTTTCCAAAATTAGTTGTACACTGCAAGAATACTGAGCTTTACATTACTAGGACACAACATACCTTAACTTTATTTTTATTATTTTATTTATTTTTATTTTTTGTTTTAAAGAGATGAAAAAAGAACAAAATTTCAAAAACAACATAATAGAGGGTAACATTGGTTAATGCATTACATATTGTTATCTTTAAATTAGTTACTCAGGGTGCAAGATATCAGCATTCAATTGTCTATATATTACTGACACAAAACTTTCCCTTCAATTACCCAACAAAATTAGTAGTGTATCTATCTTAACTATCAAATATATGTATGTATACTATATACAATTTATATATTATCATATTATATATATATATTACATTATATTATACATTTATATAATATATATTACTTTATATTATATTTTATATTATATACAATTTATATACAATATGCATGTATTATATATATATTTGTTTGTTTGTTTGTTTTGTTTTGTTTTCCTTTCTTTCTTTTCCCCATTCCTACATCCCATTCTCTTTTTCCTTTTGACAAGTTTCTTCCTGATATACCATATCTATTGTACATTTTGGATCTTATTTACTCTCAGTTTCTCACACTTAGGAGACAATGCAATGTTTGCACATTTGCGTCCACTTTCCTTCACTTATATTTTATTGAGTTGCATCCATTTACATGTAGTCTTCAGTTTATCCTTCTTTAAGTAAGAATAGTACTCCATTGTATAAAAAGACATATTTTTTAATCACTCTTCAGTTGATGGGCATTTGGGTTGTTTCCAAAATCTGGCTATTACAAAGTGTGCTGCTATAACCATGATTGCACATCTATCTCTGTGCTACAATGTTTTTAATTCTTCTGCAAAGATACCCAGAAGGGGAATAGCTGGGTCAAATGGGAACCCCAATCCTAGGATTTTGAGGAATTTCCACAGGGACTGTACCAGAAAACACTCCCACCAACAGTGGAGAAGTGTTCCTTTTTCCCCACAGACACTCCAGCATTTGTTATTAGTTGATTTCTCGATAATAGTCATTCTTTCTGGGATGAGGTGGAATCTCTGTGTTGTTTTAACTTACGTCTCTTGAATGACTAGTGATGTTGCACCTTTTTGTATATTTATTTGGCATTTGTAGTTCTTCATCTAAAAAGTGTGTATTCATCTCAGATGCCCATTTTGGATTGGGTCTTTAAATTTGGGAGGTCTGATTTCTTTGAGTAATTTGTATGTTCTCAATAGTAATCCTTTGAGGAACAGCTGGCAAACTTTTTGTTACCACTTTGTGTGTTGTCTCTTCACTCTGTTGGTGGTTTCTCTTACTGTGCAAAAACTTTTTAATAAGATGAGATCCCAGTTGTTCATTCTTTGTGATGGTTCCTGTGCAATTGAAGTTTTCTTCATAAAGTCTTTGACTACACCAATGTCTTCCAGAGTTTTACCATTCCTACTTTCCAGCAGATTTAATGTTTCTGTTTTAATATTTAGATCTTTGACACATTTTGAATTTAGTTTTGTGCATGGTGAAAGATACGGATCTAGTTTTATTCATAGGCATGGGTATATTCAGTTTTTCCAGCACCATTTACTAAAGAGACTATCTTTCTTCCAGTGAATGTGTTTGGCACCTTTGTCAAGGATAAGGTGGCTTAGTATGTCTGGATTTGTTTCAGCATCTTCTAATGTGTTCCATTGCTTTTTGGGTCTTGTTTTTCTTTTTTTTTTTTTTTTTTTGCCAGTACTACACTCTTTTTATCACAGCAGCTTTATAACATAATTTCAAGTCAGGGATTATGATGCCCCCTGTTGTGCCTTTTTGCCCAGTATTCATTTTCTATTCCAGGTCTATTCTCATTCCAAATGAATTTTGGGATTGTTTTCTCTAATTCTGTGAGGTATACTGTTGGAATTTTTTTTTTGTGGGTACCGGGGTGTCGACCTCAGGACCTTGCGCACCAACAGGCACCTGTGCCGCTGAGCGATATCACCGGCCCCTTTTTCATATGTGGGTTCTGGGAGTCAAACTCGAGCCCTCACGCTTGCAAGGCAGGTGCTTACGCCACTGAGCCATCTCACTGGCCCATACTGTTGGAATTTTGATCAGAATTGCATTAAATCTGGATAATGAGTTTGGAAGTAACGCCATATTTCTCTATATTCATTCTTCCTATCCAGGAGCATGGGATATCTTTCCATTTTGTGAAATCCTATTCATTCTCCATTTTCAGAGTACTGTAACTTTCAGTGCAGAGGTCTTTCACATCCTTTGTGAGACTGATTAATTTATTTGGGTGTTATTGTGAAAGGAGTTGCTTCCCTAATTTCTCTTTCAGTAAATTTGATATTCATGTACAGGAAGACTATTGATTTTTGAGTGTAGACTTTGTATACAGCTACACTACTGATTTTGCTTATTAAATTGAGCAAGTTTTAGTGGAGTTTTTGGGGTATTCTACATAGAGTATCATGTCTTCTTCAAATAATGATAATTTAACTTCTTCCTTTCCTATCATTATTCCTTTTATTTCTTTCTCTTGTCTAATTGCTCAGGCTAAAGTTTTCAGAACTATGTTGAATAAAAGTGGGACCATGGGCATCCTTGTCTTGTTCCTGATTTTACAGAGAAACGTTTCAATTTTTGTCCATTTAGTATGGTATTGGCTGTTGGTTTGTCATAGATAGCTTTTATCAGATTACAATAAAGAACATCTATTCTGATGTTCTGTAGGTGTTTTGTCATGAATTGGTGGTTTACTTTGTGAAAAGCTTTTTCCCACATCTATTGAGATGATCATAAATTTTTATCTTTGATTCTGTTAATATGTTGTATTACCTTCATTAATTTGTGCATATTGAACCATCCCTGCATCTCTGGGATGAATCCAACTTGCTCACTGTGTATAATTTTCTTCAATATTTGTAGCATTCTGTTTGCCAGAAACTTATTGAGGATTCTTGCATCTATTTTAATTAGGGAGCTTGGCCAGTAGTTCTCTTTCTTGTTGGGTCCTTCTCTGGTTTTGCTATCAGGGTAAAGCTTGCTTCCAGGAATGAACTTGAGAATAATGATTTCCTTTACTTTCGTTAAAATGTTTGAGAAGTAGTGGTTTTAAGTCTTCTCTAAATTTCTAGTAGAATTCAGCAGTAAATCCATAAGGGCCAGGGCATTTCTTTGTTGGGAGGTTTTAAATTTCATCTTTGATTTCATTTGTTGATATTGGTTTATTTAGGATTTTTATATCTTTTTTCCCATTTTGATAATTCATATGTGTCTAGAAATCTGTCCCTTTCTTCTGCATTTTACTTCTTTTTAGAATACAAATTTTCATAAAAAGTATAGATGATCATCTGGATTTCTGCAGGGCCCATTTTGATATCACCCTTTTCATTCTTAATTGCATGGATTTGAGTCTTTTATTTTCTTTTTTTTAATAAGGTTTTGGATAAGGGATTGTCAGTTTTATTTATTATTTCAAAGAACCAACTCTTTGATTCATTGATGCTTTGCATATTTTTAGCCTCCTTTACGTTAATTTCTGCTCTCATCTTTATATTTTCCTCCTCTGTAGGAGATTTTGGCTTAGCCTGCTCTTCTTTTTCTAGAAGATTAAGTTTCACCATTATGTTGTTTATGTTTGTTTGTTCTATTTTCCTGATATATGTATTTAATGCTATAAATTTCCCTCTTAGGACTGCTTCCATCATATCCCATAAGTTCTGGTATGTTGTACTGTCATTATCACTCAGTTGTAGAAACTATCTAAATTCTTCTTTAATTTCATCTGTGACCCATTTTTTGTTCAGGAGGGTGCTGTTTAATTTCCATGTGTTTAGGAAGTTCTTGTGTTTTATTTTGCCATTGATTTCCAATTTAACTGCACTGTGATGTGATAGTGTGTATGGGATAATTTCAATTCATTTTCATGTACTTAAGCAGGTTTTATGAGCTACTATGTAGTCTAGTTTGGAGAATGTCCCATGTGAAGCTGAGAAGAATGTGTATTTTAATGTTGTGGGGTGGAACGCTCTGTAGACATCTACTAAGTACATTTGTTCAAAATTTGGTTCAGTTCTAATATTTCATTTTTGGTTTTTGCTCTAGCTGATCTCTCTATTTGTGACAGTGGAATATTAAGATCCCCCAATACAATTGTATTAGTGCTTATTTGATTTTTTCTGTCCTTTGATATTTGTTTAATATAGTTGGGTGCACTGGATTTTGTTGCATATATATTTATGATAATTATCTCTTCCTCTTGGAATATTCCTTTTACAAGGATGTAGTGACATTCTCTATCTGAATCATTCTTTGCTTAAAATTCACTTTATCTGCCAAAAGAATAGCTACCTCTGTTTTTTTCTGGATTCCTGTTGCATGGAATGTTACTTTCCATCCTTTGTCTTTCAGTCTATGAATTTCTTTCTGAATTAAATGTGTTTCCTGTATGCAGCATATGATTGGATCTCCCTTCTTGATCCATTCTGGCAGTGTGTGACTTTTGATTGGTGAATTGAGACCATTAACATTGATGGCAAAAACTGATATATATTGACTTATCTTTGTCATGTGATTTTCCTCTTGTTACTTCCCCTCTTTTGT
Organism: Erethizon dorsatum; assembly: GCA_028451465.1. Taxonomy (NCBI): domain Eukaryota; kingdom Metazoa; phylum Chordata; class Mammalia; order Rodentia; family Erethizontidae; genus Erethizon; species Erethizon dorsatum. The sequence goes on along the minus strand of JAQMCO010000026.1, from coordinate 766,140 downwards.
CCCCCTCCTTCTGTTCAATTCTTTGCTCTGCCTGTTGCATTCCTTCTGTTGGGGCTTCTAGAGTTGTAGTCCTTGTTATCTATTTCTAGAAAATCCTTAAATGTATTTTGTAGTGGTGGTTTGGTGGTCATTGATTTTCTAAGGTATTCTTTGTCATGGAAGCATTTTGTTTCTCCATCAGGTTTGAAATACTGTTTATCAGGGTACATCAGTCTGGGTTGAAAGTTATTCTCTCTCTCTCTCTTTTTTCTGTGGGTACTGGGGGTTGAACTCAGGACCTTGCATACCAGCAGGCACCCAGGCCACTGAGCAATATCACAACCCCCCCTTTTTGTATGTGGGTACCAGGAGTCAAGGTCAGGACCTTGTGTTGCCACTCAGGTGCTTATGCCACTGAGCTATCTCACCAGCCCAAAAGTCATTCTCTTTTACAACTTTAAATATATCATTCCAAGTGTTTCTTGACTTAAGGATTTCTGCTGAAAAGTCAGCTGTGATTATGATGGGCTGTCTTTACAGGTGATTTTTGTCATCTCCTTAACTGTTTTTAAGATTCTACTCTCGTGTTGAATATCTGGAGTCTTGACTATGATATGTCTGAATGAAGAGTTATTTTTTTATCATGGCTGATGTGCATTGTATAAGTCTCATTTATTTGTATGTCACATTATTTTTCTCTAACAGGGAAATTTTCTGTTATAAGGTTGCAAACTTTGTCCTCATGTCATTTACGCTATCTCCTGCTTTTTCATTGACTCCAATTGATCTTAAGTTATTTTTCTTTGTCCTGTTCGACAGCTGCTGGATTGATTTTTCATTGTCCTCTGCTATTTTTAAGAATTCTTTATTTTCATGATCGCTAATCACAAGCCTGTCTTCTATAACTGAGATACTGTCTTCACCTTGGTTTAATATGCTACAAATGCTTTCAATAGAATTTTTGTTCTCCTGGATATCTGTTTGAATCTGACTTATGGGTTCCATTTCTTTCCTATGCTGAGCATTCATGGCTTCCATAATATTTTTAAACACATCTATTTTTTTTTTTGTCTGTATCTGCTCTAGCATCCTTAAGCATGGTCTTCACTGTGGACATTATCTCTTCAGTTGTCTGTGAAATTATTTCTGATTTAATTTTTTCTAGAACCTCATTCAGTTGCTTTTATGTTAACACTTCAGAGATGCCAGGTGGGTGGCTTTTGGATTGTCCCACCTCATTGCCCCCTGGGTTTGCCTTTGGTGAACTGGATGTGTGGGGTTGCATTTTATTTAAGTGTCATCTCATTTTCTTTTATTTCTTTAGTTTAATTCCAGGGGTGATGTTTGTAAATTGCCTATGGTACCTGGCGTTATTGCTAGTATTTAAAATCTTTAGGATATGGCTACTTCTCTGTGGTGTCTTCCAGGTGTAGCTTGTTTTTGTGTTTTGAGCCTGCTGCAAGACCTTACCTCTTCAATTTGTTGGACATGAGAAGTTGCTGCATGTTTTGCACAGTCCTTGTTTCTTTGGTATTGTGCCACAATATTTTCTGTGACCTTTAGTCAATCTCAGTCATGGAATACCAGGAAGAAAACCTGTTTAGAGCAATTATTTCACTTTTGGCTATAGTGGTACCAAAAGCATGAAATGCAACCTAGAAAATGACAGATTGAGGTAATCAGTGATTTGCCAGTTTAACCATGTAAAACAAATGTGGTTATATAACAAAATCTAAAACAAACCATAAAATTATATGCAGTGTACAAGTCCTTAATATTTAAATTTTTCCCTCTGAAGTTTAAATTTAAAATGTGCTATGGAGAAAATACAGAATTAGAAGAAGAGGGAGGAATTAGATATAAGGCTGGAGAAGCAAGAGGGATCCCACTAAAATTGTGAAAATCATGGAAAAAATTGGTGGGAAAAAGAGAGGGCAGGGATGCAAGGAAGAACAGATCAGAATCACAGTCACAAAGAGGTTACAAGCTCTGTATATGCTCATATAAAAACAGGATCAAACAATGAAGGAAACAGCAAACAGAAAAACAAACAAAAAAGCAAAGACAGAAAAAGAAAACAAAGGAAAACAAACAAAAAAACACCACCGACAACAGAACAACAACAAAAAAACTTTATTTTTATAATCATACCAAAACCTGTATCATACTACATTCATAAGTTGAATGAAAATATATTGTTGTACAAACAGCATTTTCTCCTTATTGTCATCTACATTGGACAATAAATGGAAGAAACACTAATTGGTAAAGTGTGAAGGAATGAGTATATACTCTTATCCACTGTGGAAATAAACAAAATTTGAAGGAGAGAGGTAATAACAAATATGCAGCAAATCTATTTTCAATAATGAGTGTGAAATAAACACATGGAAAACTCTCCATTAACCATCAAGTTGTTCACTAGGAAATATGTATTCAAACATATTCATCTCATTACATAGTGTTTAGCAAAATCAACAATATGAAATATGTCCTCATATGTATAACTCAGTACAATAATTTCAAATATTAATCGGTTAATGATGTCATAATGACAATATAGAGTTTATTGGAAAGAGAGAGTGAACAGTGCTGAATTCTCCATGGGATGTGATCTCATCCACAAATGGTGGCCTCATACCCTGAACAATGAAATGCCATTTAGCAAATTAATTTGTGCACTCTATCTACATTCCTGGTGGCAATTCCTGAACTTTCCCAAAGACACCAGTTCTCTGCTGCCTGTGTCATGTGGTCTTTTCTCTTTGTTGTCTGCATATAGCTGCAAGCATGGACAATAACATTTTGTCTACTAACTCGTATGTGTGATATGTAGTTCATTGTTCAGGGTCCCAGATATTCAGTGATAGGGTGTGGCAACAGTTTAGCCTACATTTTTAGCTCAATTTAAAAGTGTATGCATTAATAATTCTTCAAAATCTGGGCATGATTTATATTCTGAATTTCTTGGCAATTGATCAATATATATTTCAATGAAAGAAGAAACATCTTTGGCAGTTTGTGGGTTGGGGACATGGGACACATTTCTATGGTTTGCTTTCAATAGTGTTTTCCCTTTGGGATAGGTTATATCTTCCTGATATTGACTCTCAATGATGTTCTCTAATTTCATACTAAGAGAAAAACACAAGGCTAGGGTAATATTGTTGTAAACCAGTGTCTGCCACTCTCCTTTAACATAGTGTCTGGTAGAATTGGAGCACAAAAGAAATGAAGTAGAAGCAGGAGCACACAATATTCTTTGTGAGGTGGTGCTCTACCACCTTTAGGGATAACTGAAGTCCATCTTTCGTTCAAGGAAGTACTGGGCACAAAATGCTGGTTAACCCATAGAGTGCTATACCGATCATGTAGTCATGAAAACCAAGCGCTCTTCACCTAGCAAGTACCAAAATAATTCATCCATTTTCACCACCTAAATATTTTCTCCCAAATCCCTCTTTCTTAAAAGGTTAGACTATTTAAATTTGGTGATGGCCTCGTCCATGTTTTCATCATGCTCCCACATGCTGCACTGCACTTGAACATTCAGCTACCTCAGCTATGATTATTACATGTGGCAGATGCATACTTGTGCATGATTCCATGATAGGAACCCATAGTTATTGCATACTCTTGAGCTCAATTCATGGTGGAAGTCATGGAAGATGTGAGACTTTCTGCAGGATTTCTCACTTACATACCAATAAAAAACTCAGACCTTTTATGACTTTTTAGCCAAAGTTTGGATTTTCAGAAGTGGCTTTAGACTGAATAGTTCTTCGTGTCATGCACTCAGCTGTTTATATTTCTTCCATATCAGAGGATGGTTCAGTTCAGTGTTATCTGTGCAACTTACAAGCAGGTTTCTCATACAGTAGATTGTGAATGAGGAAGGATATCCAGAATGACTTTAGCTGTGTCTTGAGGAAGCTTCCTATTTGGGGCAATTTGTTCGCACAGCAGGGAGAACATCAGAGGTGATCTCCCAGCTGCTTTTGGCTGTGATTATCTGAAAACCACAAAGATCTAGATACTAGGAATCATGGTATTAGTTGCCGGGGTGAGCTGCATCACTATGGTGGAATTAGCAAATGAGACCTCGAGGTAATCAGTGGTCTTTTCTAGAAAAATTTTTAAAGTTTGGTGGCATGAAATTTGTATACTGAAGAATCACCTTGGAAGCTTCCTTACACAGTGTGCATTTGGAACTACAAGCTATAACTACGCATAAAAACTACCCAAATTGTATAGGAATGAACCGAGTATTTTGCAAATGCTCTTTAGATTTGATCTCCCACTGATCAAATTCTTTTCCCCCTGAGGGTGGTCTGTGTTTGTGTCCATTTTCCTGTATGCTTTCAAAAGTTTTCCTGGCCTCATCATCATGCTTTGAGATAAAACAGTGGGATTTTATCTGACCAAATGCTCTGAATGTACACACATTTGAAGCTCATATCCTGTGGTTGAAATGGAAATGCAAGGGCAATTTCATTAGAAAAATAAGCCTCCTTATTAATAATTTTTAAGGCATTCCCTTTGAAAATATTAGAGCAAATATCCAGCCTTTTGTATATCTTCAGAAAAAAATGCAGCAAAAGGAATAGCAAGAAATGTGAAATAAACATGGAGTTTGAAGTCAAAAGAGAAGGATCCTTAGAATTTGAAGTCAGGAAGAGAGAAAAGAGAAAAAAAGTGAAAAAAAACCCAACAACTTCAAATTGAGTTCATATTGGGAATTGAAAGCTAATTAAGGTCGTGTTTGGTCAGATGTGTTGTTTCTTACCTTGGCCATGTAAAAAGAACATAGGATAAAATTGAAGAACACCTGGTATAAGTCTGAATTTAGGATAAGAAATAAAACTCTATGAATTACTTTAAATTGGAATGAGAGAATGCAAAACTAACTAGTGCAAAGAGAATTCTTTTAATTCCAACATGTATCTGTAAATGGTATTTTATGGAGAGATGAGAATTTGTTTTCAACTGGAATATCTCTGATTATATTTTCTGGATGCATTTGTGTTCTGTGTGTAAATATAAACTTGATATTCATTGAGGAAGTAGTCATAGAATGAAGTAGGCTTTATCCAATATTCAACAATTTTAATGCATACCTTTATGTTTTTCAACTTAATATAGGACTTCCTTGACTGAACTGATGTGGGTATAAATATTGGTGCTGATTTCACTTCTTTATGTAGTACAGACTGACAAATGCTGAATTTACTTCAAATCCGGAATTTGATCTTAGAATTTAATCACAGAAATTTTATTTTATTTTATTTTATTTTATTTTATTTTATTTTGTGTAGACCAGAGGTACAAGGATCTCACACGCCAGCAGGCTCCCATGCCACTGAGCAATATCACTGGCCCTTTTTCCATATGTGGGTTCTGGGAGCCGAACTCAGGCCCTCACGCTTGCCAGGCAGGGACTGAGCCATCTCACTGAGCCATCTCACCTGCCCATGGAAATTTTAGTTAGTTTCTCTTTCCTGTTTGTGGTCAGGGCTCAGATGCATAAATATTATTGTGGATAAATGGGCAGGAGCAAATATTCTCAGTTATAGAGAAGTGGGTTACCAAATGATTATGAATGGTTTTAAAACCGGAAGAAGTACATGACAGCATGCATTATGATTTGGATGGGCGTTTCAAATTCAGATGATACGCCCTAAGATGAAGAATTATTTGAAATTCAACCCTGTCAATTTCAAATGGACATCACTTCATAAACTACAATGAATGACAGAGGAAAACAATCAGTTAGTACCAATTTTAAATGACCCAACTGTTACCTTCCTAAAACCTAGAAAAAATAATATCCTTATTCATAATCATAACAATTCCATTATTCTCAGAAGTATGGTGTACATCTCTTGAGAGACCTAAGCATGTGTTGAAATGACTCCAGATAATGTCAATATATAGGGAATTCCACAGGACACTGTCACAGAATCCACAGCTGCCTTTAAAGAAGGAGAAATATTGAAATAGTAAATGAATAGAGACAAAGGTATGATTTGAGAGAGGAGGAAATTCAGTCAATGCGATCACTGTCTGTGTCCTCTAGAGCACGTAATTTTGAAATGTGCCTTAAAATATTGAAGCCCTTGCCCTTGGTACCTAGAGTTTGCTTGCTCATGCAATGCAAAAGGTTCATGCAATGTCAAAAAATACTTCTGGGGCCAGGGAGATGGCTCAGCAGCATAAGCACCTGCCTGGCAAGTGTGAGGTCCTGAGTTCGACTCCCGGTACCCACATTTGAAAAAAGGGTTGGTGATATTGCTCAGTGGCATGGGCACCTGGGATGTGTGAGGTCCTAAGGTAGATCCCTTGTACCACAGGGGAAAAAAAAAGCTTCTCTCTTGCTGAATATTATAGAAATGTGGATGCCATTATTGAAAAGAATTAAATGAGACATATATTTTATGAACATATGAGCTCTCCACATGAATATCCATATTTTGAAATATACTGTGTGCAGTGGATTTCATGCTCCAAGTAACCTGTGATGTTCTCTCCTGACCTGCTTGACTGCCCAAACCAAACTAGTGAAATCTGTACAGAAGATTCAGTGGTCACACAACACATGCACACTTCATGGCCACAGAACCAACTTCTTAATAATGTGGAGGCATGCAAGGCAGTGCAAAGCAAAATAGCTCCCAGAGTTTTGGTGGTTTTTAACGACGTTGATTATAGGAGTTTGGAGAGATGGACAGAATGAAGTTAATCCTGAGGTACCACTTTTAAAAGTGGATCTCCTCTTCCTAGTGTTCCAGATATTTCATTCTGAAATGAAACTTTCAATCTGTCATACTATCTGTGTTTTTTGGCTTTGAAATCATTCTCCAATGCCCTCAAATCATGGCTCTTCCTGTAAGGTACAAGGCCATTGTCTTATTGTCATCAGAGTATGTATCTTCATCATCTATTCCACTTTCTATTTCTTTGGGATATGTCATTCCTTATACATTAAAATTTGTACTGAACAAATTAATCTGAATACTTATTTTGATACAATATATTAAAGCAACATTTTTGGCTTGAAACCACAGCACTCTCCCACTTCGAATATTCATATCTCTCCCCTTCAAATATGCATGTCACTTAGAAAACATTAAGTGCTTTCCAAAATTATTTCTACACTACAAGTATACTGACCTTTACATTAACGAACACACAACACCTGTAAACTTTATTCCCAGAGTCATAACAAAACCTGTATCATACTAATTCAGAAAATTAATGAAAGTACACTGTTGTACATATAGCTTTTTCTCCCTATTCTGTTCTACACTGGAGAATAAATGAAAAACAAAAACTATTTTTTAAAGTGTGAATGAATTAGTATATACAATTATCCACAATAAAAATCAACCTAATATGGATAGAGTTAAAAACAAATATGCAGCAAATCTGTATTCAATATTTGATGGACATGAAATGAACACATTAAAAAAAATCTCCTTTAACCTCAAAGATGGTCACTAGGAAATAAATATTCAAACATGTTCTTCTCATAGCATAGTAGTTTGCAAAATCAAGAATATGAAATATGTCTCCTTTTGTTCACAAGTACAATAATGTGAAAAGTGAATCAGTTCACTGTGTCATACTTACAACATAGAGTTTATAGGAAAGAGAAGGGAACATTGCTGAATTCTCATTAGGCTGAGATCTGATCCAGTGAATGGTGGCTTCAGACACTGAACAACCAAGCGTAATTTATAAAAGTAAAATGTCCAATCTATCTGCATTTCCTGTGGCAATTCCTTAGCTTCTCAAGACACCTGTTCTGTGTTTCTTGTGTCAGGTGGTCTCTTCTCTTTGTTTTCAGCATATAGCTGCAAGCATAGACAATATCTTTTTGTCTACTAACGCACAGGTGTGATATGCATTTCATTTGGCAGTTTTCCAATTATTTGTTTATACAGGTTGACACAGGATTAGCCTTTAATTTTAGCTCAATTTAAAGGTGTATGCATCTATACTTCTTCAAAATCATGGTATTATTTATATTCTGATTTTATAGCAATTGATCAATATATATTTAAATCAAAGAAAAATATCTTGGGCAATAAATGAGATGGGGACATGGGATATGTTTCTATGCTTATCTTTTGATATTTTTCACTTCATAGTGTGTTAAACCTTCCTGATATTAGCCCCCAATAATGTTCTCTAATTCCTTATTAAGAGATGACCACAAGACCAGGGTAACATTTCTGTAAACCACTATCTGCCACTGTCCTTGAACATAGTGTCTGCTAGAATTGGAACACAAAAGAAATGAAGTAGAAGCAGGAGACCACAATATTCACTGTGAAGAGTTGCTCTCACACCTGTTGGGATAAGTAAAGTCTGTCCTTCATTCAAGGACCAAGTGAGCCAAATATGCAGGTTAATCCACAGTCAGAGTGTTATACAGAACTTGTATTCAAAAAAATCAAGCACTCTAGTCCTAGTAAGAAACAAAATATTTCAGCCATTTCCACCACCTAAATATTTGCTGCCATATCCCTCTTTCTTCAAGGGTTGGAGGATGTAAAGTTGTTGACAGCCTCATCATGGTCTTCATAATGCATCCATATTCTGCACTCCACTTGAACTTCCAGCTACACCACCTGAGAATATCACATGTGGCAGATGCATACATGTCCATGTCCCCATGATAGGAAACTATGGTTATTGCATACTGTCGGCTCAATTCATGTTGGAAGACATGGAAGATGTGAGACATTCTGCAGGATTTCTTCCTTACATCCTAATAGAAAAATCTGATCTTTTAAGATTTTCAGGAAAAATTTTAAATTGTCAGTAGTTTCAGGCTTCATAATCCTTGAGGCCATGCACACAGCTGTGAATATTTCCTGCATATCAGAGTAAGGTTCAGGTCAGTGTTATCTGAGCAACATATAACCAGGTTTCGCATACCCTATGTTATGTCTGAGGAAGGAGAGGTAGAAAAATTTTTGCTGGGTGTGTCTTGAGGTTGCTTCCTCCTTGGGCCAGTTTGTTTGCACAGCAGGGAGGATGTTAGAGCTCATCATGCAACTGTTCTCAGTGATGATTTTCTTTTTTTTTTTTTTTAGTGGGTACCGGGGGTCGACCCCAGGACCTCACGTGCCAGCAGGTGCCCATGCTGCTGAGCGATATCACTGGCGCCTTTTACCATATGTGGGTTCCAGGAGTAGAACTCGGGCCCTCGTGCTTGCCAGGCAGGCATTTAGGCCGCTGAGCCGTCTCACCGGCCCCTCAGTGATGATTTTCTGGAAACCAGGAAGACCTAGGCTCTAGGAATTGTGACATGCTTTTGCGTGAGGTGAACTGAATCACAGTGGGGAAGTTGCCATGGATATCTTGAGCTATTCAGTGGTCTCTATGTGAAAACGTTTTAAAGTTGGTGGAGTGAAGGTTGTATACTGAGTAAATACACTGGAGGTTTCCTTACATATGGAACTACAAGCAACAACTACAAATTAAAACTAGCCAGATGTAATAGAAAGGAACCATTAATTTTGCAAATGATGTTTTGATTTGATCTTCCATTGAGCAAATTCTTTTCCCTCTGATGGTAAGTCTGTGTTTGAATATATTTTCCTTTATGCTTTCAAAAACTTTTGAGCCAGTTGGGTGGCTCAGCAGCATAAGCACCAGCCTGGCAAGTGCAAGGTCCTGAGTTTGACCCCTGGTACTCACACACACAAAAAAAATTCCTGGCCTCATCACCATGTTTTGCAATTAAACATAGTGGGGTTATCTCTCAACAAATGCTCTGAATATATGCAGGTATGGAGTTCTTTTTTTTGTGGGTACCGGGGGGGTCGACCTCAGGACCTAAAGAGCCAGCAGGTGGCCGTGCCGCTGAGCGATATTACCGGCCACTTTTTCGTATGTGGGTTCTGGGAGTTGAACTCGGGCCCTCACACTTGCCGGGCAGGCGCTTAAGCCACTGAGCCATCTCACCGGCCCAGGTATGGAGTTCTTGTCCTGCGGTTGAAATGGAATTCAAGTTCAAGTTCAACAGATTAATATGTCTCCTTATGAATCAAAATTTAATTATGCCCTTTTATCATATAATGTAAATATCCAGCCTTTTGGATATCTTCAGACACAATTCAGTGAAATTAATAGCAAGTAATGCAAAATAAACATGGAGACTACAGTCCAAATTTGAAGGGTCCTGTGAAATCAAAGTAAGGAAGAGAGAAAATGAGAAAAAAAGAAAAAAATTGAAGTTCTACTACAGTGCATGCCAGAAATTTAATGTGAATTGAGGTTGCAATTGGTCAGATGTGTTGTTTCCTGCCTTGGACCTTTAAAAACAACTTTGGATGAAATTGAACGTATACGCTTTGTATAAGTTAGACTATATGAGAATAAATAAAATAATATCAACCACATTAAATTTGTATCAGAGAATGTGAAACAAACTAGTGTAAAGAGAAATCTTTCCACTCCAGCGTGCATCTATTTTCACTATTATATGGAGAGGTGAAAAATTATTTTTGATTGGAATCATACTAATTATAGTTTCTTAATACATGTATGTTGTGAATATAAATTTTAACTTAATATTCAGTGAGTACCTATTCATAGATTGAAGTTGGCTGTGTACTAGTTTTCACAATTTTCATACAGACCAATCTACATTCTCACATTTTTACAGGACTTCTTGAACTGAACTGATGTGGGAATTAAATACTGTGCTGATTTCACTGCTATATGTAGCACGGTGTAACAACAGCTGAATTTGCTTTGAATCCTGAAATTGATGTTGAATTTTTCCTTTGGGAAATTTTAAGTGGTTCCACTTTCCTTTGCATGATTCAGGGCTTAGAGCATGGATATTATTGTGGATTGTTGGGGAGGAACAAGTCTCCTCAGTTATGGAGAAGTGGGTTACCATGAGATTATGGATGAGATTAACATAGGCAGGGGCTTATGGAGCCACTAAGTATATGCCAGCATGCTTTAAGCCTTGGAAAGTCTTTTCTAATTTCTATGGTCTCCACTTACATGGAGAAATATTTCCAAACCAACACATTTCAATTTCACATGTATGTTATTTCATAAACTACAATGAATTACAGAGGAAAATAACAAGTCACTATACATTACAAATGACCAAACTGTGTTAGCTTCCTTAAATTTAGGAAAGTCTAACACTTATTCATAATCCCAATAATTCTATCATTTCTCAGAAGTATGGTATACATCTCTTGAAATACTTAAACATGTGTTGAAATGCCCCAAGATAATTCCAACATACAGGGAATTCCAACATATAGGGAATTCCATAGGGCACTGCCACAGAATCTGCAGTTGCCTTTAAAGATGGAAAAATATGGAAATAGTAAGTGAATAAAGAGAAAGGTATGATTTAATTGTGGAGGAAAGCTAGCCAACCCATTCACTGTCTATGGCCTGAAGAGCATGTAATTTTGAAATGTGACTTCCAATATGGATGCCCTGGCCCATGGTTGTTAAAGTTTGCTTGAGGATGCAATGCAAAAGGCCTGATATTGCAACTCTCAATGCATGGATATTCTGAGGCTACCCTTGGGATACATTATGTGTTCTGATAGTCAACTATTTTCTGGGGTATGTGGAAGGGGACATCACTGTTAAAAAACCAAGTCTGTCTTGGTGATCATTATAGAAATGTGAATGCCATTGTTGAAATGAACTAAATGAGACATAAATTTTATGAACAGATGAGCTCAGCACATGAATATCCATGTTTTAAAACATGCTTCATACAGTTCATTTCATGCTTCAAGTAACCTGTGATATTCTCTCCTGATCTGCTTGACTGTCCAAGCCAAACCAGTGAAATATGTGCAGAAGTTTCAGTGACCACATCACACTTGCAAACTTCATGGCCACAGAACCACCATCTCATTAATGACATGGAAGCATGTTGGCAGTGCCACTGAAAGTAGCTCCTAGGTTTCTGGTGCTTTTTATAAGATGCTGATTATAAGGAGTTTGTTAAGGTGCACAAAGTGCAGTGAATCTTGAGGTACCTCATTTGTAAGAGGATATGCTCTTGCTAGTTTTCCAGATGTTTCAATCTGAAAAGGAATTTTCAGTCTTTTGCCAAATCTGTGATTTTTAGGCTCTGAAATCTTTATCAAATGCCTTCAAATCATGGCTTTTCTTGTGAGGTACAAGGTCATTATCCTCTTGTGTTCAGATTGGATCTCTTCATCATCACTTCCAGTTTACATGTGTTGCGGATATATCATTCCTTGTACATTAAAATCTGTACTCAACTAAATGATTTGAATTCTTATTTTCTTACAATATAGCAAAGAAAAAATTTAGTATTGGAATGACAGCACTCTGTCACCTTGCAATATCTTTATCCTTTAGAATACTTAAATACTTTAGAAAATGAGTTGTACACGATGAGAATACTGAGCTTTAAATTAATAAGGACACAATACATTCAAACTTTTTTTTAGAATCATGCCAAAACCTGCATCACACTACATTCAAAATTTAATGAAAACAAATACTGTTGTAGATACAGTTTTTTCTCTTTCTAGTGTTTAACATTATACAATAAATGGAAAAATCACTAAAGTGTAAAGTGTGAAGGAATGAGTATATACTCTTATCCATTATGAAATTCGACCTAATTGGAAGGGAGACTTAATACCAACTATGCAGCAAATCTGTTTTCAGTAACAGATGGACAGGGCAATGAACACATATAAATATGTCTTTTAACCTCAAAGAGGTTCGCTAGGAAATAGATATTCAAATATGCTCTTCTTATAGCATAGTATTTTGCAGAATCAAGAATATGAAATATGCCACCATGTTTAAAGTAGAATAATGTAAAAGGCAAATCAGTTCACTGTGTCATAATTACAACAGAGAGTTTATCAGAAAGAGAGCGAACAGTACTGAATTCTCTATAGGATGAGATCTGATCCGGTGAATGGTGGCATCAGACATTGAAAAACCAAGTGTAATTTATAAAAGTAACATATCCACTCTATTTGAATTCCCTGTGGCTGTTGCTGAGCTTTCCCAGAGACACCTGTTCTCTGCTTACTGTGCCATGTGGTCTGTTTTCTTCATTTTAAGCATATAGCTGAAGGTATGGACAATATCTTTTTGTCTACTAACTAATATGTGTGATATGCACTTTATTAGGCAGGGTTCCAACTATTTGGAGATAGAGAATGACAAAAGATTAGCATGCACTTTTAGCACAATTTAAAAGGTTATGCATTTATAATTCTTCAATCTGGGCATAAATTATATACTTATTTTATAGGCAATTGATGAATACATATTTAAAAGAAAGAAGAAATACCTTGGACAATTTATGTTTTTTATTTTTTTATGTATTTTTTTTTTTGTGGGTACTGGGGGGTCGACCTCAGGACCTCGCGCGCCAGCAGGCGCCCGTGCCGCTGAGAGATATCACTGGCCCCTTTTTCGTATGTGGGTTCCGGGAGTCGAACTCGGGTCCTCGTGATTGCCGGGCAGGCGCTTAAGCCACTGAGCCATCTCACCAGCCCCGACAATTTGTGTTTTAGGAACATGGAACACATTTCTATGGTTTCCTTTTGATATTTTTCACTTTGAGGTATGTTAAACTTTCCTGATATTGGCTCCCAATGATGTTGTCTAATTTCATCATAAGAGACAAACACAAGGATAAGGTAAATTATGGTAAGTAACTAAGGTGAGTAATTATGGTAAGACATTCTGGTAAATTAGTGTCTACCACTTTCCTCTAACATACTTTCTGGTAGAATTGGAACACAAAAGAAATGAAGTGGAAGCAGGAGCCCACAATATTCACTGTGCGGAGGTAATCTCCCACCTGTTTGTTATAACTAAAGTCTGTCCTTTTTTCACGAACCAACTTGAGGCAAACATACAGGTGAATCCATAGTCAGAGTGCAATACAGATTTTGCATTCACAAAAATCAAGCACTATAGACCAAGGAAGTACCAAAATAATTCAGCCATTTTCACCACCTAAATAGTTGCTCCCATATCCCTCTCTCTTCAAGGGTTAGAGAATGTCAATTTGGTGACAGCCTTGTCCTTTATTTTTTTCATAATGCATCCTTATGCTGCACTCCAACTGAACTTTCAACTACCCAAGCAGAAAATATAGTATGTGTCAAATGCCTACTTTGCATGTTCCCATGAGAGGACCCCATAGTTATTGCCTAATCATGGGCTCAATTCATGGTGGAAGGCATGGAATATTTGAGACAGTCTGCAGGATTTCTCCCTCATATACTTGTAAAAAATCAAACTTTTCCAACTTTTCAGCAAAGTTTGAAATGTCAGAAGTGGTTTCAGTCTACATAGCCCTTGCAGCCATGCACATAGTTGTCAGTATTTCCTCCACATCAGAGAAAGGTTCAGTTCAGTGTTATCTGAGCAACTTAAAACCAGGTTTCTCATACCATGTGTTGTGTATGAGGAAGGACAGGTGGAACGTCTTTGGCTGGGGGTGTGTTTTGAATAAGCTTCCTACTTGGGCCATTTTCTTTGAATGGGAAAGAGGATTTCAGAGCTCATCACACAACAGTTCTTGGCTGTGATTAGCTGACAACCATGAAGATCTAGACACTAGGATTTGTGACATGTTGCTGAGGTGATCTGAGTCACAATGGTGGAAGTTGCCATGGAGACTCTGAGGTAATCAGGGGTCTCTAGAAAAAGTTTAAGGCTTCGTTGAGTGAATTTTGTATACTGAAGAAAAACCCTCGAGGCTTCCTTACACACAGTTTGGGTATGGAACTACACGCAACCACTGCAAATCAAAACTAGCCAAATGGAATAAGAAGGAACCATGTATTTGGCAAATGCTATTTTGATTTGATCTCCCAATGAGTAACTTCTTTTCTCTCTGAGGGTGGGTCTTTGTTTGTGTCAATTTTCTTTTATGCTTTCAAAAGATTTTATGGCTTCATCACCTGACTGAAAAAAAAAAAAAAAAAAAAGAACAGAGTGGGATTACCTCTCACCAAATGCTATGGCCATAAGAATTTTTTGTGATCATGTCCTGTGGAAGAAATGGAAATACAGGGACAATTTCAATAGTGTAATGTCTCCTGATAAACAAATTTTAGGGCATTATCTTTGATAATATAAGAGCAACTATCCAGATTTTTGGATATCTTCATAAACAATGCAACAAATGATAATGTAAGAAATGTGATATAAACATTTAGACAACAGCCCAAAAGAGAAGAATCCTGGGAAATCAAAGTAGGGAAGAGAGAAAATGAGAAAAATATGAAAATCTTGAAGTTCAAATAGAGTTCACATCAGGAAATGAATGTGAATTAAGGTTGCACTTGGTCAGATGTGTTGTAACATCCCTTGGCCCTTTAAAAACAGCATGGGATAAAATAGAAGAAAACCTTGCATAAGTCAGATTTTAGGAGAAATAAATTTCTATCAATAACATTAAATTGGGAGAACAGAATGCGAAACTAAGAATTGCAAAGTGAATTATTTCCATTCACACATATATCCATGTATTCTATTTTATGGAGGAATCAGAATTTATTTCCATTGGGAATATTCCTGATTATAGTTTCTGGATACATTTGTGTTCTGTTTTTAAGGTTTAACTTAATATTCATTGAGGAGGTAGCCATAGATTGAAGTTGGCTTTGCCCAAATTTTCACTATTCTCATGCAGGCCAATATACATTTTCATATTTTATGACTTCCTTGACTGAACTGATGTGGGCATTAAAATTTATGCTAATTTCACTTCTACATGTAGCACAGTCTGAAAAGAACTGATATTGCTTTCAATCCTGAATTAGATCTTAGAATTTCCTCAGGGAAATTTTAATTGTTTCCTCTTTCCTGTTTATAGTTCTGGGTTCACAGGCACGGATACTATTGTGGATAGTTAGCCAAGAGCAAATCTCCTCAGTTGTGTAGACACAGGTTATCAAGTGATTAGGAATGTGTTTAACACTGAAAGGGGCTTATAGAGCCACCAAGTACATGACAGCATGCTTTATGCTTTGGATAGGCAATTGAAAATCAGATGATCTCCACTATGATGAAGAAATATTTACAATTAAATCCTATTAATTTCCCACTAGAATCATTTCATAAACCATAATGAATGATAGCAGAAAACAGTCAGCCACTATGCATTCCAAATGACCAAATTGTTTTATCCTGCTAAAACCTAGTAAAACCATATGCTTATTCATAATCCAAATAATTCCATCATTACTCAGATGTATGGCATACATTTCTTGAGAGACCTAAGCATATATTGAAATGCCCCCAGATAATGTCAATATATAGGGAATTCACAGGATACTGTCACAGAATCCACAGTTTCCTTTGTAGAATGAGAAACATGGAAACAGTAAATGAATAGATACAAAGGTGTGGTTTGAGAGTGGAGGAAAGCTAGGCAATCCAATCACTGTCTGTGGCCTCTAGGGCATGCAACTTTGAAATGTAACTCCCAATATGGAAGCCCATGCCTTTGGTATTAAGAATTTGCTTGCCGATGCAATGAAAATGGCCTGATATTGTGATTCTTTATGTATGGATATTCTGAGGCTACCCTTGATACACATTACATGCTCTGTTAGTCAACTATTTTCTGGGGTATCAGAAATGGGACATCACTGTCAGAAAATCGCTTCTGTCTTCAAGATCATTAAAGAAATGTGAATGCTATTGTTGAAATGAACTAAATGAGAGGTAAATTTTGTGAATGTATGAGCACCCCACATTAAGATCCATTTTTAAAACATACTGCATGCAGTTGATTTCATGGCCAAAGCAACTAGTGACATTCTATCCTGATCTTCTTGACTGCCCAAGCCAAATCAGTGAAATTTGTGCAGAAATTCAGTGACCACACAATTGCATACTTCATGGGCACAGAACCATCTCATTAAAGGTGTGGACACATGCTGTCAGTGCAACTCAAATTAGCTCCCAGCCTTTTGGTGCTTTTTACAAGAGGCTGTTTATAGCAGTTTGTAGAAGCAGACAGAGTGAAGTGAATCATGTACCACATTGGAAAGTGGATGTTCTTTTGCTCGTTTTCCAGTTGATTCATTCTGAATTTAAATTTTCAATCTTTCATCCTATCTGAATTTCTAGGTTGTGAAATGTTAATCCAATACCCTGAAATCATGGGTCTTCTTGTGAGGTACAAGGTCATTGTCCTCTTGTCATCAGAGTTGATCTCTTCATCATCACTTCCTGTTTACATCTTTTGGATGTATCTTTCCTTATACATTTTAATATGTACTCACCAAAATAATTTGAATTCTTATTTTCTTATAACAATGTAAAGGAAAATTTTAGCCTTGGAACTAGAAAATTCTCCCACCTTGGATTATCCATATCCATTAGAATGCTTTAAATGTGTTCCAAATTTAGTTGTACACTACAAGAATACTGAGCTTTTCATTAATAAGGGCACTACATCAACTTTATTTTTAGAGTCATACCAAAACCTGTATAATACTACATTCAGAAAAATTAATGAAAATCCACTGTTCTACATATCGCTTTTTCCTCTTATTCTGTTCTACTATGGACAATAAATGGAAGAAACACTAATTTGTAAAGTGTGAAGGAATGATTATACACGCTTATCTACTATTGAAATCAACCTAATTGGAAGAAGAGAGTTAATACCAAATAGGCAGCAAATTCATTTTCAATAAGAGATGGACATGAAATGAACACATACAAGACTCTAACTTAACCTCAAAGATGTTCACTAAGAAGTAAATATTCAAACATGTTCTCATAGCATAGTAGTTTGCAGAATCAAGAATATGAAATATGTCCCCATATGTTTACCACAGTAAATAGTATCAAAGGTGAATCGGTTCACTGTTTCATAATTATAACATGGAGCTTATCAGAAAGAGAGAGTGAAATAGTGCTGAATTCTCCACAGTATGAGACTTGATCCAGTGAATGGTGGCATCATCCACTGTACCAAAATGTTCCATTTATCAAACTAATATGTCCACTCTAACTCCATTCCCTGTGGCCATTCCTGAGCTATAATACAAACACCTCTTCCATGCTTCCTGTGTCATGTGGTCTGTTCTCTTTGTTATCAGCATATGGGTGCAAGCATAAACAATATCTTTTTGTCTAATAACTCATTTGTCTGATATGCACTTCATTGGATAGGGTTTGAAATATTTGGTAATAAGGCATGGCACCAGCTTAGCCTATAAATATTAGTCCAATTTAGAAGTGTATGCATCTATCATTCTTCAAAATCTGGACACCATTTTTATTCTGATTTTCTAGCCAACTGATCAGTATATATTACATTTTTTTTCTTTTTTTTTTTTTTGTGTGTACCAGGGGTCGACCTCAGGACCTCACATCCCAGCAGACCCCCTATGGTGGTGAGCAATATCACTGACCCCTTATTTGTATGTGGGTACCGGGAGTCAAACTCAGGACCTCGCACTTGCGAGGCAGGTGCTTATGCTGCTGAGCTATCTCACTGGCCCCCAGTATATATTTCAATGAAAGAGGAAATATCTTTTGCAATTTGTGACTTGGGACATGGAACACAGGTCTGTGATCTGCTTTTGATATTTTTCTCTTTGTGGTATATTAAACCTTCATGATTTTGGCTTCCCGTGATGTACTCTATTTCCATAGTAAGAGACAACCAAAAGTCTAGGGTAATATTGCCATAAACCAGTGTCTGCCATGCTCCTCTAACATGGTGTCTGGTAGAATTGGAACACAAAAGAAAAGAAGTGGAATTCAGGAGCCCACAATATTCACTGTGAGAAAGTGCTCTCCCACCTGAAGGGAGAGCATATGGAAGCCCTTGTCCTTGGTATTTAGAATTTGCTTGCTCATGCAATGCAAAATGCCTGATATTGCAACACTCTATGCATACATATCATGAGGCTACCATTGGTGTACTTTACATGTTCTGATAGTCAACTATTTTCCCAGGTATCAAGAAGGGGACATCACTGTGGGAAAAAAATCACTTCTGTCTGGTTGATCATTATAGAAATGTGGATGAATTTGTTGAAATAAACTAAACGAGACGTATATTTTGTGAACTTATGAGCTCCCCACATGAATCCATGCTCCAACAAACCTGAGATATTCTCTCCTCATCTGCTTTACTGCCCAAGCCAAACAAGTGAAATCTGTGCACAGGATTCAGTGACCACACAACACTTGCATATTTCATGGCCACAGAACCAACATCTCATTCATAATATGGATGCATGCGGGCAGCACAACTCAAAGTAGCACCCAGTATTTTGGTGCTTTTTACAAGATGATGATTATATAGTAGTTTGGAGAGGCGGACAGAATGAAGTGAATCCTGAGGTACCACTTTTGTAAGTGGATCTCCTCTTGCTAGTTTTCCAGATAATTCATTCTGAACTTAAATTTTCAATCTTTCACCTTATCTGTGTTTTTAGGCTCTGAAATCTTTATCCAATGCCCTCAAATCATGGCTTTTCTTGTGAGGCACAAAGTCATTGTGTTCTTGTTATCAGAATGCATATCTTCATCATCACTTCCTATTTACATGTCTTTGGGATATAGCACTCCTTATATATTTTAAATTGTATTCAAAATAATAATTTGAATTCTTATTTTCTTACAACATAATAAAGCAAAATTTTATGCTTGAAATGGCAGCACTCTCCCACCTTGGAATATCCATATCCTTTATGATGCTTTCAACTCTTTCCAAAATTACTTGTACACTCCAAGAATACTGAGATTTACACAATAAGGACACAACACACATAAATACTATTTTTAGAATCTTACCAAAACCTGTATGATAGTACATTCAGAAAATTAATGAAAATATACTGTTCTACCTATAGCATTTTCTACTTCTTCTGCTCTACATTGGACAGTAAATGGAAGAAACACTAATTTTTATAGAGTGAAGGAATGTGTATATACTATTATCCACTATAAAATTGACCTAATTTGAACAAGAGAGTTAATACCAAATATGCAGCAAATCATTTTTCAATAATAGATGGCCATGAAATAAAAACATATATTTTTTCCTTTATCCCTGAAGATGTTAGCTAGGGGATAGATGTTCAAACACGTTCTTTTCATAGCAGGGTTTTGCATAATCAAGAAATAAATATGCCCCTGTATGTTTACCACAGCACAATAGTGTGAAAGCTGACTCAGTTCACTGTGCCATAATTACAACATAGAGTTCACAGAAAGGAGACAGTGAACAGTGGGGAATTCTCCATAGCATGAGATCTGATTCAATGAATGATGGCATCAGACACTGAGCCACCAAGTGCCATTTATCAAAGTAATATCTCAATTTTCCTTCCATTCCCTGAGGCCATTCTTGATCTTTCCCAAAGACACCTCTCCTCTGCTTCCTCTATCTTGTAGTCTGTTCTATCTGTTGTCAGCATAAAGCTGCAAGCAGGGAAATATTTTTTTCTGCTATCTCATATGTATAATATGCACTTCATTGGTAAGAGTTCCAAATATTTGGTGACAGAGAGGGGTACCAGCTTAGAACACATATTTTGCTCAATTTAAAAGTGTATACTTATATCATTCTTCAAAACCTGGCCATAATTAATATTCTGAACTTACAGGCATTTGATCAATATATATTAAAAGGGCAGAAGAAATATCTTGAGCAATTTGTGTTTTGGGGACATGGGACATATTTCTATGGGTTTCTTTCAGTATTTTTCACTTTGGGGTGGGTTAAACCTTCATGAATTTGGCTTCCAATGATGTACTCTATTGCCATAGTAAGAGACAACCAAAAGTCTAGGGTAATATTGCCATAAACCAGTGTCTGCCATGCTCCTCTAACATAGTGTCTGGTAGAGTGGGAACACAAAAGAAACTAAATAGAAGCAGAAACCCACAGTATTCACTGTGAGGAGGTGCTCTCCCACATGAAGGGATAACAAAAGTAAAGTCTGTCCTTTCAAGGACTAAGGCAAACATGCAGGTTATTCCATAGTAAGAGTGCTATACTGATCTTGTACTCACAAAAATCAAGCACTCTTGACCTAGGAAGTACCAAAATAATTCAGCCATTTCCACCACCTAAATATTTTCTACCATATCCCTGTCTCTTCAAAGGTTAGAGAATGTAAATTTGGTGACAGCCTCCTCCTTGTTTTCATAATGCATCCATATGCTGCACTCCACTTGAACTTTCAGCTACCCCAAGTGAGAATATCACATGTGGCAGATGCATACTTCAGGTTTCCATGATAGGACCACAGTGTAATGGTGTACTCGTGGGTTTGATTCATGGTGAAAGTCATGGAATATGTGAGACACTCTGCAGGGTATCTCACTTACATACTAATAAAAAATGAGTCCTTTTAAGATTTCCACCAAAATTTTGGATTGTAATAAGTGGTTTCAGAATTCATAGTCCTTAGGTCCATGCACAGAGCTTTCAATATTTCCTGTACATCAGAGGAAGGTTCAGTTCAGTGTTATCTGAGTAACTTATAACCAGGTTTCTCATAACATATATAAGTATGAAGAAGGACAGGCAGAGAGTTCTTACCTGGCGGTATATCTTGAGGAAGCTTCCTATTTTTGCCAGTTTGTTGGCAGGCAGGGAGGACTGCAGAGTCATCATGCAACAGTTTTCCTATGTGATTGTATGAAAAACCTGAAGATCTAGACACTAGGAATTGTGACATGTAGTTGTCTGGGATGAGCTGAGTCACAATGCTTGAAGTTGCCATGAGACCTTCAGGTAATCAGGGGTCTCTTCTAAAAAAAATGTGTAAAGTTTTGTGGAGTTAAGTTTGTATACTGAAGAAACATCCTGGAGGCTTCCTTACATAGAGTTTAAGTATGGAACTACAAGCAACAACTACCAATTAAAACTAGCCAAATGGAGTAGGAATGAACACTGTGCTTTGCTAATTATCTTTTGATGTGATCTCCCACTCAGCAAGTGCTTTTCCCTCTGAGGGTGGGTATGTGTTTGCATACATTTTGCAGTATGCTTTCAAAAGTTTTCCTGGCCTCATCACCAGGCTTTCAAATAATACAAAGTAGGGTTACCTCTCACCAAATTTTCTGAGTGTATTGCAGTTGTGAGTTCATGTACTGTGGTTGAAAAGAAAATTCAAGGGCAATTTGAATAGAATAGTAAGTCCCCTTATTAAAAAAATTTTAAAGACATTTCTTTGATAATATAAGAACAAGTATCCAGCCTTTTGGATATTTTCAGAAACAATGCAGCAAATGTGATAGCAAGAATTGTGAAATAATTATGGAGACTACAGCTCAAAAGAGAAGCATCCTGTAAAATCAAAGTAAGGAAGAGAGAAATTGAGAAAAAATGAATAAAAAATGAGCCCCTAATAGAGTTCATATCATGAGTTGAATGGGGATTGCGGTTGCAATTGGTCAGATATATTGTTTTCTACCTTGGCCCCTTAAAAACAACATAGGATAAAATCTAAGAACACCTTGCATAAGTTATACTTTAGGAGAAGAAATAAAATTGTATCAATAACATTAAATTAGAAGCAGAGAATGTGAAGCTAACTAGTGTAAAGAGAATTCTTTCAATTCCAGCATTTATCTATGTATGCCATTTTATGGACAGATGAGAATTAATTTTCATTTGGAATATCCCTGATCATAGTTTCTGGATACAATTGTGTTCTGCATATGTTTTAACTTAATACTCACTGAGGAGTTTCCCATAGATTGAAGTTGGCTTTATCCAATTTTTCACAATTCTCATGCAGACAGATGTATGTTCTCTTTTTGTAGGACTTACTTGACTGAACAGGTGTGGATATTAAACTTTGGGCTGGTTTCACTTCTATATGTAGCACAGTGTGTCAAGAGCTGTATTTTTGGACCGGTCAGATGGCTCAGCGGCATAAGTGCCTGCCTGGCAAGCGCGAGGGCCTGAGTTCAACTCCCGGAACCCACACACAGAATAAAAAAAGGGCCGGTGATATTGCTTAGCAGCACAGGCACCTGCTGGTGTGTGGGCTCCTAAGGTTGACCCCCAGCACCCCCCAAAAAAAGAGCTGTATTGTCTTTCAATCCTGAATTTAATCTTAAAAGTTCCTCAGGGAAATTTTAATTGGTTCCTTCTTCCTGTGTATGGTTCAGGGCTCAGAGGAAGGAATATTATTTTTAATGGATGGACAGGAGCAAATCTCCTCAGTTACGGAGGAGGTTGTTACCAAGAGATTACGTATGAGTTTAACACTGGAAGGGCCTTAAAGAGCCACTAAGTACATGACAGCATGTTTTATGGTTTGGATAGGAATTTCTAATTCAGATGATCTCCACTAAGATGAATACATATTTGCAATTCAACCCTGTCAATTTCACATGAACATCATTTCACAAACTGCAATGAATGACAGAGGAAAATAATCATTCATTATGCATTTTAAATGACCAAACTGTGTTATCCTCCTAAAACCTGGGAAAATCATACCCTTATTCATAATCCCAATAATTCAATCATTTCTCAGAAGTATGGTATACATTTCTTGAGAAACCTAAGTGTATGTTGAAATGTCCCCAGATAATGTCAATATATAGGGATTTCCACAGGAGACTGCCATGGAATCCACAATTGCCTTTAAAGAAGGAGAAATATGGAAATAATAAATGAAAAGAGACAAAGATATGATTTGAGAGTGGAGGAAAACTAGTCAATCAAATCACTGTCTGTGGTGTCTAGAGCATGTAATTTTGAAATATGACTTCCAATATGGAAGCCCTTGCCCTGGGCATTTAGAGTTTTCTTGCTGATGAAATTCAAAAGGCTTGATATTGCAACTCTCTCTGCATGGATATTCTGAATCTACCTTTGGAATCCATTACATGTTCTGATAGTCAAGTATTTTCTGGGGTATTAAGAATGGGGACATCACTGCCATAAAATCACTTCTGTCTTAGTGATCATTATATATATGTGGATGCCATTGTTGAAATGAACTAAATGAGACATATATTTTATGAAACATACGAGCTCCCCACATGAGTATCCATGTTTTAAAACATACTGCATGCAGTTGATTTCATGCTTCAACTAAACTGTGACATTCTCTCCTGATCTGCTTGACTGCCCAAGCCAAACCAGTGAAATCTGTGCAGAAGATTCAGTGACCACAGAACACTTGCATACTTCATGGCCACAGAACCATCTCATTAATGATGTGGATGCATGCTGGCAGTGCAACTCAAAGTAGCACTCAGGTTTTTTGGTGCTTTTTACAAGATGCTGAGTATAAGAACTTGGAGAAGTGGACAGAGTGAAGTGAATCCTGAGGTACCACTTTTGTAAGTTACTCATTTTCCAGATGTTTCATTCTGAAATGAAATTTTCAATCTTTCACCCTATCTGTGTTTTCAGGCTCTGAAATCTTTATCCATTGCCCTCAAATCATGGCTCTTCTTGTGAGGGACAAGTCCTTGTCTTCCTCTCTTCAGAGTCAATTTCTTTATCATCAATTTCGTTCATATGTCTTTGGGATTTATCATTCTGTATATATTAAAATTTGTACTCAAAACAATAATTTGAATCATAATTTTCTTATAATATAGATGATGAAAATTTTAGGCTTGGAAAAGCAGCACTCTCCCACCTTGGAATATCCATATACTTTAGAATACTTTAAATGCTTTCCAAAATTATTTGTGCAATGCAAACATACTGAGCTTTACATTAATAAGGACACAGTATACATAAACTTTATTTTTAAAGTCATAACAAAACCTGTATCATACTACATGTAGAAAACAAATGACATTATGCTGTTGTACATATAACATTTTCTCCTTATTCTGTTCTACGTTGGACAATAAATGGAAGAAATACTGATTTGTAAATTGTGAAGGAATGAGTATATACTCTTATCCACTGTGAAAATCCACTTAACTGGAAGGAGAGTGTTAATACCAAATATTCAGCAAATCTGTTTTCCACAGTAGATGGCCATGAAATGACAACATAAAAAACCTCTTTTAACCTTGAAAATATTCTCTAGGTGATACATATTCAAACATGTTCTTCTCCTAGCCTAGTATTTTGCAGAATCGAGAGTAATGTGTATGTCCTCATGTGTTTACCACAGTATAATAATGCGATAGTTGAATCAGTTCACTGCGTTATAATTACAACATAGTTTATCAGAGAGAGTGAACCATGCTGAATTTTCCATAGGATGAGATCTGATCCAGTGTATGCTGACAATAGACACTAAACAAACAAGTGCCATTTATCAAAGGATCATTTCCACTATACCTCCATTCCCTGTGGCCATTCCCTAGCTGTTGGAAAGACACCCGTTCTCTGCTTCCTTTGTCATGTGGAATGTTCTCTTTGTTGTCAGTACATAGCTGCAAGCATGGACAATATATTTCTTGTGAGGGTCATGTACTTCTCTCTACTAACTAATATGTGTGATAGGCACATCCTTTTACAGTGTTCCAAATATCTGGTGATAGGGTGTGGCACCAGATTAGCCTACACTTTTAGCTCAATTTAAATGTGTATGATTCTATAATTTTTCAAAATCTGGGCAAAATATGTATTCTGATTTTATAGGCAATTGATAAATATATATTTAAATGAGAGAAGAAATATCTTGGGTACTTTGTGGGTTGGGGAGGTGAAACACATTTCCATGGTTTGCTTTTGATATTTTTCTCTTAGGGGTACCAGCTGATATTGCCTCCAAGTGAGGTTCTCTAATTCTATAGTAAGAGACAGCCACAAGTCTAGGGTAACATTGCTGTAAAACAGTGTTTATCAATCTTCTCTAAAATATTGTCTGGTATGAGTGAAACACAAAACAAATGAAGTAGAAGCAGGAGCCCACAATATTCACTGTGAGGAGGTGCTCTGCCACCTGTTGGGATCACTAAAACCTGTTCTTTTCAAGGACCAACTGAGCCAAACATGCAGGTTAATCCATAGTCAGAGTGCTATACAGATCTTGTATTCACAAAAGTCAAGCTCTCTGGACCTAGTAAGTACCAAAATAATTCAGCCATTTCCAACACCTAAATATTTTCTCCCATATCCCTCTCTCTTCAAGGGTTACAGGATGTAAATTTGATGGCAGGGTCATCCTTGTTTCATAATGCCTCCACGTGCTGCACTCCACTTGAACTTTCAGCTACCCCAGCTGAGAATATCACATGTGGCAGATGCCTACTGGTGCATGTTCCCATGAGAGCACCCCATAGTAATTGCCTAGTCATGGGCTCAATACATGGTGGGAGGCATAGAAGATGTGAGACATTCTGCAGAATTTCTCACTTACGTACTAATAAAAAAAAAATCAGATCTTAGAACATCTTCAGTACAATTTTGCATTCTCCATAGTTTTGGACTTCATAGTCCTTGGGGCCACGCCCACAGCTGTCAATATTTCCAACACATCAGATGAATGTTCAGTTCAGTGTTATCTGAGCAACTTACAATGAAATTTCTCATACAATGTATTGTGTATGAGGTGAGGAAGGAGAGACAGAACCTCTTTGGCTGGGGCTGTGTCTTGAGGAAGCTTCCTATTTGGGCCAGATTGTTGCATAGCAGGGAGGATGTCAGAGCTCATCACACAACAGTTCTCAGCTGTGAATGGCTGACAACCATGAAGATCTAGACACTAGGAATTTTGACATGTAGTTGCTTGGGTTGAGTTGAGTCACAATGGTGGAAGATGCCATGGAGAACTTGAGTTAATCAGGGGTTACTTATAGAAAAAATTTTAAAGTTTGGTTGAGAGAAGTTTGTACACTGAAGAAAAACCCTCAAACCTTCCTTACATAGACTTAGCTTATGGAACTAAAAGCAACAACTACCAATCAAAACTAGCCCAATGAAATAGGAAGGAACCATATAGTTTGCAAATGATCTTTAGATTTTTGTCTCAAATTGAGCAACTTCTTTTGCCTCTGAGGCTGGGTTTGTGTTTGAATCCATTTTCCTGAATGCTTTCAAAAGATTTGCTGATCACATCACCAGGCTTTGATATAAAGCATAGTGGGATTACTTCTCTCCAGTGCTCTGAATGTACACGTTTGGAGCTCATATAGTGTGGTTGAAATGGATATTCAAGAATAATTTCCAAAGAATATTAAGCCTCCTTATTAATAAAGTTTTAAGGCATTCACTTTGATACTATAAGAGCAAATATTCAGGCTTTTGGATATCTTCAGAAAAATTTCAGCAAAATGATTAGCA
Source organism: Erethizon dorsatum (assembly GCA_028451465.1). Taxonomy (NCBI): domain Eukaryota; kingdom Metazoa; phylum Chordata; class Mammalia; order Rodentia; family Erethizontidae; genus Erethizon; species Erethizon dorsatum. Next base: position 738,893 of record JAQMCO010000026.1, on the reverse strand, counting down.
GGAAATGTGAAATAAACATGATGACCAAAGCTCGTAAAAGAAGGATCCTGTGAAATTGAAGTAAAGAGGAGAGAAAATGAGAAAAAAGACAAAATTGAAGTTCAGTTAGAGTGCATATCAAGAATTGAATGTGTATTGATGTTGCAATTGGTCATATGTTTTCTTTCCTGCCCTGGCTGTTTAAAATCACAATGGGATAAAATCAAAGAACATCTTGCATAAGTCAGACTTTAGAAGAAGAAATAAAATTCTATCAATTACATTAAGTTGTTAGCAGAGAATGCGAATCTAAAATAGAATTATATCCATTCCTACATGCATCCATGTACACTATTTTTTTGGAGAGATGAAAATTTATTTTTGATTGGGATATCCCTTATTATAATTTTTGTATACATTTGTGTTTTGCATGTAAGTTTTAACTTAATGTTCATCAAGGAGATATTTGAAGATTGAAATTGGCTTTATCCAATTTTTCACAATTCTCATGCAGACCGATATACATTCTCACATTTTATGGACTTCTTTACAGAACTGAT